>JZKD02S1715773.1:592263-624728 GCA_000966675.3 Picea glauca | reverse complement strand
TCTTTTTAGTATAAATAGGAGTCGAGGGTATGAGAACCCTAGCTGGGATATTATTGTAACAGAGCGCTGCTCGATTGGAGGTTGCCCCCTCAAAGAGGCCTGTGAACATTGCTATTTGAATCAAGTGCTATTCTGTTCAAGTGTTATTTCTGTTGCTATTTCGTATATCATTTTTGTGTATTGTGAAGATTATGCTGGATATTTCACTGTTATTCTGTTATTTCTAGCATTTCGTTTATGTTCTGCATATTTTATATATCTGGTATCTTGCAAATTGGGTATCTAAGGTGGGTTTGGTTCCTACTAGTGAGTTAAAGAGATCTTGGACCCCTCAACAAAATTGGCGCTAGAAGGATGACCTTAATGAATGAATGGATAACAATATCTCTGATAATACATTTTTCATAGCTTACAGATTCACAACATCCCACATTCATGGCTAGTCATTCTCAAGACAAACCACATACATAGAGTACTCCCAAAATGAGTAACTCACACCAACACAAGGAAGAAAACCTATTCCATGAAATACCTTACGCTCTTCCCCATGAAGAGTTGAACCAATTCAAGACTATCATAAGAGCTTACGCTCGACAAATTGGATCATTACACTTAGCCCCATTACTTCCTCATAGAAAACAAGCAAAACAATAGTCGATACCTCAGATCAGGTTTTTGTTCACATAGTAGAATACCTAATAGAGTTTTCCTCACTGATATTGAAAAACCCCTTAATATGATACCAAAAACACCAGCTGGTAACTACTCTAAGCCTAACAATTTTGAATCTGACGAGGAAGGGTTTAACTCAGATCGCTCAATTTTAGAATTGGACGACATGGAGGATAATAACGATAATAATGAAGAAAGGGGAAATACACCTCCAAATAATAAACCTTGGTTCACCAGGGATGCTTTGGAAATCCCAGGACAGGTACATAACCTCCCTTGACATCCAGAAAAATTACTTCCCAAGTTTGATCTTGAAACATCCAGATTGTCGGAGGACCATATTAAAAAAATGATACTAGCTATAAGATTGATGAACATATAACATGAGGATGTAATGTGTAGGATTTTTCCCTATACCTTTGAGAATTCAGCCTTGACTTGGTATTTTAAATTGCCTGTGGGGTCCATAACTAGTTGGACAAAGTTTCAAAAGGATTTCTTCGACAAATTTTTAGAAGAAACCACCACAAGAGATTTGATGTTTGAACTATTCTCCACCACCATGAGTTTAAAAGAGAGGGTTAAATACTTCAATCAATGGTTTACCAGTACCCTAAAGAAATTTCAACCTAAAGCTAAACCTACTCAAGAGTTGCAAATGGAGGTATATGTTAATTCTCTCCCTACTTCTATTTCAATGTTTGTGAAAAGGGCTACCAAACATAGATGAAAATTTAGAGGAAGATAAAATGATTGAATTCCAAATGAAGGGATGCAAAGAGGGCCAAGTCTCACTAGTTAAGAAGGAAGTTTAATCTCCACCTAGGAGAGGACATTTTTTGATTAGACCCCTTGGAAAAAAAAAAGAACAAGGTCCCGAAAAGGGAAGTGGGGACATAGAATAGTTACAACGGGTGATAAATAAACTTTCGAATGAAATCATAGACACGAAAAGAGGTTTTGGGGAAGGAAACCAAGTTCAAAGGCCCTAGAAACCATTTTTTAAAAGAAACCCACCTTTCAAAGTGATTGAACCTCCCCCAATCAACTTGAACATTGACTTGGGTAATGTAGCATTCGACTCTTTTTGCACGTACCATCAAGAGAAACATTATAAAATACACTGTCCCCAATGGGTGCACGCTATGAATTTAATGGCCAATCGGTTCCTAAACGAAGTTTCTCTTACTAAGAAATCAACGTGCTCAGCGGTGAACATTGCCGATCAGGAGGAAGTTGAGCCGCTAGAAGAAACAACCATGTTGTTGTGGAATCCTGATTGTCGATGCCTCTCAATGATGTATTTGAATTTTAGGAACCACCCACTAAGGTTTTGGTAGTGTAAACATGAATTAAGGTTCAATTGGTCTCAAATGACCTTATTGTAAAGACCCCTGTCGTTACGACTACATGCAATGCAAAGCAAGTGCAATTTTTTTTGTCTTAATTAGGTAGGAAATCAATGAAAACAATTAATCAACACAACTTGACAATGAACACAACTTATGCAATCATGAAAAAGAAAACAATGACCTAGCATACTAGCACACCATTCAACTGGATGAAAACATGTGATAATCAAAAGACGGATAAAAATGGCTACCCGCCTGACACAAGCAAGACAACGCCTACAAGCTAAAGGACAACAAAAACACCTCAACACAACGAATTTGATGACCATTAACTAGAAACCTCTACGTCATGAAAAACCAAACAAATTAAGGCATTAAAGAACCAAGTACCAACATCAATTACAATGAACAATAGGCCCACATCGGGAAGCACAAGACTCCGCCTAGGTTATCATTCACATCTATCCATCAACTCGGACAATGATCCCCTCATCAGGAATCATGATGTCACAAGGTGATAGGATTGACAATAACCATGGAACAACATAACATATATAGGCCTTTAACCTAAGATAAATCCCTCTCGCTAGGAGACCGAGTTATCTTTCAATAAACACACGAAGACTATACCCAAGCACCCAATCGACAAGTCAACAAGATGTAAGGGAAATCTCACTACCATAACAATCATGCATCCCATTAAATTTCTAGCATAACAAATTCTATTGCAAACATACATCAATTAAAGGACATGATTAGACATCTATGCAATATTCCCTCGAGATTCCATCCTATTATAACATTAAATTAAAATCCTCTCTTATGTTTTTCAAGCCATTTATTAATTAATTAAGATTTTATTAACATAAAAGTATTACTATAGTTGTCAATCAATAATATATAATTCCTTGTAGAAGCCTAATTTAACCTTTCAACCCTATCATTACCCTTCCTAAACATACATGCCTTAGATTAATATAATTGACATATCCACACTCTTATGCATAAGATAATGAGAAACTTGGGAATGCATGATCCTAAAATGCCTTATCAATATTAAACCACATTAATTGAAATCTATAATAGTCATGCATATAAATACTCCATTTAATTCATCCCAATTCCTTGTATTCTATAAACTCCTTTAATTCCCTTTTTGGTATCAACAATTATACCGCTGCCTAACATTATTATCGTTGTTCGTTAATGTTTGTTGTCAACAATCCACACTTCTTCCTATCAATAAATCTATGTCTAACAATGATAACGCAGTCTAATTGTAAAATCTCTGTCATTATTATATAACCGAGTTAAATATATGATAATATATTATATCATTGAGTTAAATATATGATAATGCTATCATTTAAATATATGAAATCGCATAGTTAAATATATGATATTGTTGTCATTTAAATATATGAAATCGTAGAGTTAAATAAATGATATTGTTGTCATTTAAATATATTAAATTGCAGAGTTAAATATATGATATTGTTGTCATTTAAATATATGAAATCATAGAGTTAAATAAATCACTTTTCAATGCCATTCAAATCAAATGCTATTCAAATGAAATTGATTCGTAGTGGTAAATAAATCACTATTCATTTCCATTCAAATTAAATTCTATTCAAATGTAATCAATTTGCAGTGGTAAAATAAATCGCTATTCAATGCCATACAAATCAAATTCTATTCAAATGTAATCAAATCGTAGTGGTGAGGGTTGAGTGAATTCGTTGTATCAAAGCTGGGTAAATTGCCCAAAAATCATGGTGAAAATTCAGTGTAATATGCCAAGTAAATCATGGTTCAACAATGACAATCGTTGTCAACAATTCATTAAAAACAAAGGTATACCAATAATGAAAATCGTTGGTAAATCGCGGTTCATTAAAAATGCAGGTAAATTGTGGTTCATTAAAAATCAGGGTAAATTGTGGTTCATTAAAAACGCAGGTAAATCATGGTTCATTAAAAATATGGGTAAAACGTGGTTCATAAAAATGCAGGTAAATCGTGGTTCATTAAAAAGATGGGTAAATCATGGTTCATTAAAAACACAGGTAAATCATGGTTCATTAAAAACACAGGTATATTATAAGAAAAAATGCATAGATCCTACCATTCCAAAACATTGGTAATTATAAAAAACGCAAAGATTTTTCCTACTCAAAACACTGGGGTTTATTGTTCAACATACATAGATTATCATTTAGTAATGAATCAATAAAGAATGCATAGATACTCATTCACAAGAAAGAGCAAGTATTAGAGATTAATCATAAGAAAAAAATATAGATATAAGTAAGGGATAGATAGCTGGTCGAAAAATTTATCCTTCACTTATTATCCATGCACAGGAAATAAAGCCATTTAAATATTAGTCTTAAACACCAGAGTGAAGACAGTCGATTAGGCTCCTGGTCGACTGCTCAGGCACAAACTAATAAATTAAGGATAAGGGAAAAAAGATAAAACACAATTTTTCTTTATATTAAATAAATAAAAACAAAGAGAAGTCAATGGAATCAGAGTTTGGGTTCTCCATGGGAAATCAACTCAAAATACAGTGAGCATAAGGTTGGGATGACTTTAATTTCTCTGATCATAAAACATTGGGCTCATCAAGACAATTTGTTGAAAGATAAAAATTAAATCTTTGGATAGTGTTACGTTGATTAAACATAAACTTTAACATAGTATAAGTACATTATTGAAGGCGCATAAAAAAATTTAAACTACCATTCAATACCAATATACACATGCGTATTGTAGCCAAATGTGAAAGCTCCGAGTCATTTTCCCATGCATGCTCCATCCAACTCCCGCTTGTTGACCGTTGTGACCTCACCGGTACCTCCCAACCAAAGCTAGGGGTACTCTTCTTCCCCCTGGGCCACATGAGCCACAAAGGGGCCATGCACACAATACCAGAGAATTCTTGCACCCAGATCACCTCGCAAGGTTGATCCACCACTCATTACCTGAGCTAGGTATCCCCACTCCCATAAGAGAAAGTTCAGTCAAGATAAAATTTCAGCAGCGTAACGTTACACAAAAATATGATAGATCCATACTCCTCCTCCTCCATCCTTTTTATAGAGTTTTTCAATAATAAGTTTCCCAAATGTTCATTAAATTCCTTTTTCATTTAATTAATTTTGAAAAACCTCCCCCATACACATGTCGCTCGATCCCCTAGTTGCACCCAAAAATCAATTTTATTAATTAATTAAATATTTTTATTTTCCTTTCCCACCTAAAAGAATTCCTAAAAATGCTCCTCGACGTTCCAATATTCCCTTACAAATATTAAATGACTTACGCCTTACTTAATTCCTAGTTGAGTTCATAATTCGAAAGTTCCAAAGGCAAGATTCCTTACTAAGTTAGGCGTTCAACTTTTTCCTTACGTTTCCCCTTTTCTTTAAGTTTCCTATTTATTTTAAGTTTCCCCCTTTTTCCCTTTTAACTAAAAAAAATCAATTTAGCAAGTGTATATAAAACAACCATTTACCCTTTTTCCTTTTTAATTAAAATTTGAATTATCAAATGTAGATAAAAACAACCATTACCCCTTTTTAAAAATTTAATCCTCCATTATAATTTTGACTTTAATAAATAAGTTCAAAGTTCTTACCCCCTTCTTGTTACATGTTTATTTATTAATTTTTTTTGACCACGTGTTATACTTAGACCTAGGTTTTAATTTCACTAGGTTGGGTGACATTTTTATTAGGAAAAAATTGTTTTAAACCTTACTTATCACAACATTCATTTTAAGGTCATCTAGGTCCTAAGGAGGCATAGTTTTCTAGGTACTAGGTTTATTCACTTACTAATTAAAATCTCGATGTGCCTTTAGGACACACTATGTTCTCTAAGGGCGCCACTTAAATATTTTTGTTTTATTTGCACGACATGCCCCTCAAGACACACTACGTGCTCCAAGGGTGCCACTTGCCTCTTTATATTTTATTTGTGTGACATTCCCTTTAATACAAAGTATGTGCTCTAAGGGTTCCACTCGCCTCTTGACTAAATTTGGTAGACGTCAAACCCCTGGAGTCAATACTCCGCTAGGTAATCTTGTGGGAGACTAAGAGCCTCTAAGGAATAAGGCCCCTACCTTATAGCACGCCCCTTATAATCATTGTGAGCGACTATCACAGTTTGCCATCATGACATCGTGGGTATTATCGAACTAGGTAATCGTTAACCTACAGTTCAAGCCAAGGAGGGAGTGCTAGTAGGATGTGGCAGGGTTGTTGCCACACCTCTCCCTCAATGTCTCTAGTTTTCATGCATGACCCCTCTACTCCAAATGTGATTCTAGTTGACAAGCTATCGTCAGCCTATATCCATCAACAAATCATGTCAGCAATAATAATAAATCATCATAACATCTAATCATATGTACATATGTCACATCAAAAAAATTCAAACCCTAACAATCCACTCCCTGACTCAATCTGGAGTCCAAGGGGTTTCATCAATGCCTCTACATCCTTAATGTCTAGATTCCTACACACTCAGGAGAACCCAATCGATAGCACCTGTCTATGTAAATACAAAAAAAATAACATATCATCAAATCCATAATATCTCATAATTACAATCAAAATGACCAATAGTATAATAACTCAAATCACTTGCAAGCAAGTGTCAAAGAATAAGTTCGCTCAGTGCGTGCAAGAGAAATATGTTACATACAACCCCTCGTGGTTTAAACTTTGTCCCAAATTTTCATGGTATAGAAATGTCAAGATAAAGTGTATCATAATATCATAAGTCTATCTATAAAAAAAAAATGGAAAATGTTGGCGCATATCATATGCATCCTCCCAGGTCACCGAGTGCCGACTATAGTTGTCCCATTCGAACTTGACCTGATCCACTATTCAACGTCGTAGTTGTCGAATGTGATGGTCCGAGATGTGGATTGTCTCCTCTGTGAGTGCAACCTTGTCAGATACTTGCAAGGAAATCATGTCAATAACATGTGTAGGATCACTAATATAATGTATCAAAAATGATACATGCAAAATATCGTGCATACGCCTCAAATAATCAAACAAGGCTAGTCGATAGGCCACAAGCTCCTTATTTTCCACAATCTCGAAAGGTCTCATGAACCTACGAGAGATTTTAGCACCCTTTCCAAACTTGATCTAACTCTTATGTGGTTTCACCCACAAGAATACTTGATCACCAACTTCGCAACTACAGTCAACACGATGTGCATCGACATAACTCTTTTGTCGATCCTATGCTTCCTTGATCCTTTGTCTTATAGTTTACATTTGATATTCCATTTCTTGGATTTCTTATGGTCCTACCAGGACCCTATCCTCAAGATGGTCCCAACTCAAAGGCGTCTAACATGGTAGCCCGTAAAGAAACTCGAAAGGCACCATGTTGGCCCTTGACCAAGTTTTGGGAGTTTCTTGGTCATGTTGACCTATTTTGGGACTTCGACAGCCCGTTGAAGGATGAGCTTAAGATGAAGCAAAGATCACGTGATATCATCCCACTTTTGGATTCTTTTTGGGTTTTGGGGAATATGTAACGAGAATAGGATGTTATCCCCTGGGTTTACCCATGTTTAGGCCTATTTTGTATGTATAAATAGAACTAGGAAATGTAAGGAGTTGAATAATATATCTATGTGATGTAGGCTAAGTGACAAGAGTTGGATTTGTGTGATCAGGGCTTTATGCATTCTATGTAAGACTTGCAGATCTGAGTGAAAGTCCTTGTGCGAGACTATAGAAGGCTTAGTGTTGTAATGCAAGGGAGAAGGATCTAGCGAGTTGTGCAGATCTTATATCCTATGTGGAGTAAGGGTTTTGATGGCTTTGTGCTTGTAACCGATTGACTGAAGACAATAAAGAAGAAGAATTGGTGGACATAGCCCCAAGGTGGGGGTGAACCACGTAAACGTTGTGATGTCTTTCTTTGTGAATATTTTAATGTGTTTATGTGCTTATTATGATTAGATATATCTTCTTATGCTTAGTGCTAATGATGTATAAGAGTGCTAGATCTTATCTATATGAATGTGATGAGTGATTGATCTGATAGATATGACCTAACTATTAATGCTAAGTGCTTAAATGCAATACATTAGTGTGAATATTGTGAAGCCTGTTCTATCAGCGAAGTAGTTATTGATTGTATATTGAGGAACTGATGGTGATAAGTGATTTATTAAGTATTAGAATCACATATCTGTGTCCCATATAAGGTTGCATACACTTGAGTCTTGCAACCACCCCTGCCTCTACCTCGGGTGAGACTTCATCTGCTTCGCAGGTGTCGCCGAAAGGGCCAGTAGTTAGGGCTTTGTTGGTGTGATGTTGTAGTGTTGAACCCTGGGTCTGCCCCTATGCCAACAGATGATTCCATTGCTGGGACCTGAAACTGTGATTGTTGGGAAGTGAGGAAGAAGACGATTTGTGAAAAAAGTTGACCTGAAATCCTTGTGTGAAGATATGTTCCCTAGTGCGCAGTGTTATACTTGATCTATAAATATCTGTGCTGAAGAAAAGAGGTCAGAGCTGAAAGAAAGAAGCCCGATATGAATAAAGGAGGTCAAATCTAAAGAAAAGAAGAAGGATCTGAATGCTTTGTTCTCTAAGAAAGGTAAAAGTGAAGACGTCCAATTAAAAGAGGTAAGATCTGCAAGCTCTGTGCTCTAATAAAGGTAAGAATAGTTAAACGTTTTAGATCTAGAAGCCTTGTTCTCTGTAGAAGTAAGATAAGTGGAAATTTTTGTTTCTAGAGTATGGATCTAGGTATGTTTAATAAAGTCTGTCCTAGTTTGAAGACCAGGGAATTAATATATGAAAGAAGGTTTGATATGAGTATATCTGATAAGAATAGTGAAAGATATGTTGTACCTATGCATAGAAAGAATGTTTGGATTAACAAATGGATGCAGGATCCTAGAAAGAATTTGTTGCAGGTTAGCCACCATGATCCAAGTGTGCGGTACCAGAAAAGTTGGGGATCATTTAAGAGAAGGAGAGGATTAACCCTCTGTTATAGTTGCAAAAGACCGGGACATCTTGATAAGGAATGCCCTAGTGTAATACCTAGTTGTCTTTGTTGTAAGGCAATGGACCATGAAGTATTGGATTGTCCTAGAATGATTGCTAAGATTGAAAGAATGAATCTGAATCAAGAAAACCATAAGGTAGATCCAGAACTAGAAAAACCTCAGAAAGAATCCGATAAAGTATTGCTACAGATGAAAGAAACCTTGAATGACCACCGACATGTTTGGTTATCAAAAATATTCAAAGGAAAAGAATGAATTGAAGCAATGATGGGACACATTGACATTTACTGTGTTCTAGATGAGTAAACACAGGTGAATATCATGACAAAGTGAACTTGGGAAGATATAAGAAGGCCTTCTATGATTCCTTCACTAGGAGGACTAGGGTTATTCAGAGGAAACCTAGTAAACCTGTATGGAAGGATCACTCAGATACCTATGACTAACAATGGAACTTTGACAGAGGAAGATTTTGAGATTATTCAATTTATTGAGGACAATGCCCCGTTTACCATGTTACTAGGGAAACCTTGGATTGAAGGATATCAAGCCAGAGGAAAAGAAGAAAAAGAAGTTTTGGAGCAGAAGAAACAAGAGTTAAAAGATTAAATGACCTGAAGGATCACATAGTTGATTGAAGAACAAAAGAACAAATCGAAGCTATTTGACACTAGAAGCCCAGAAGTCGAAGTTATAAGAGCATTAGAGAACTCATGGAAGACTGAACTACCTATCTCATATAAAGAAGAGCTATTACCCCTGAATTGTAGGAAAGAATCTCCAAGGCCCTTAGTGACTATGTCGAAAGAAGATAAGAACCAGAATGGAAAAAGGACTACTGGGACGAAGCTCACTGGAAAGAAGGCTAGAAAGCTAAGTAAGAAGAGGGCTAATATTGAAAATTTATAGAAGGTTCCAGAGGGGAATTCACAGACAGAAAAATTGCAGAATTAGAGCTTCACCGAGATCTTAGAATAGAGACACATGGCACTTTGACATGGTGAAGCAATATAGCCGTTGGGAACAATATATCCATTCGACCCCCACTCCGAACGGGTCAGAAAGAATTTATCACTTGACACTAGACTGTTGGACCACACCATAATGGATATAAAAAGAGTTAATGAGGCTTCATACTCGTTACAAGAAAACCATTGCCGAGTTTTCTACTTATCCTGTCGCACACTGCATGGAGAACACTATTGCTAACTGATAATTTGAAGCCCGTAGACTAAGAAAATTGTATATAGTGATCATTATGCTCTTGTTGTTTATTCTAGTACAATGTTTGAGATAATCCTGACCCCGATAAATTTTAATCCCAAGCACATATGTCTGACGAGCTCACTGCAGTTGAAGAATCAGTAACAGAAGTTCTCCTCAACTTAATGACTGAAAGAGTCATGTCAGAGAGAGGATTATCTACAGGTGTATAAGCATCATCGACGAGAGGATTGTTAGCCTCTCCATCCACTACTCGAGCCATACCATCCTGGCCAGTAGACAAAAAGTGAACTAAGAATAGGGATGATCTCGCCAATTCTAAGTTAATACTAAGTATACTACCCACCTATCTACCCCCACTGAGAGGCACGATAAATTTTGATAGTGTACCCCGAGAATTTGAGTACACTTTGGTCATTGCACCTCTATCATTGGAAACATTGGAAATAGGTGATGAGCCAACTCAAATACACCACATCGTTGATACAGTTGAAGCTTTCCTTCAACGAGCTTAGGAAGAAACAACACAAGCCACCCAGGCTTTAGAGGAAGTATAGAAAGACCTTGAGGAGTAATGCAGTTCTACAGAACAGGAAAATCTTACTCTGCAAGCAAAATGGGATGAAGAAAAAACACACTTGCAGCAAAGCAAGGAACCGTTTCTCACAGAGAAACTTGAAGTTAAGGAAATGGTCAACAGATCACTTTGATCTATGACAGTTGTCGAAGTAAATACCAAAGAGAAAGTTCCACAATAGGTGGCACAACTTGAAGAGGTAATCCAACAACTCCAAAAGTGCATGGAAGACTTGGAGCTTTGCACTGTGCTCGAGACCCCTCAAGACATAAGAGATGTAAGGTAAGTAACTACCCACAGTGCAATCAACATATGAAAATATCTTTCCTTGGAGTGAAAGCAGCTGAGTAACTGCAATGCTAAGACCTATGAAAACCTCATTGAGAACCCAGAGTTATAGGCACTGGAGTCACAGCTCTAGGAAGAGAAGAAGCACACAGACACACTTCAGGCACAACTAAAGGCCCTATCGGTCGTAGATAGAATGAATAGGTATCACAAGAAATGTACCACCCAACAACAGATCCATATGATCCAAAGAAAAGTGATGGAAATAACTCAACGACTCCAACCAGTACAAGATAAGGCATGCCTGTTGTTTAAAGAGGTCGAGAGCCAAGGAGCAGAGCCAGAATAGGTCATCATCACAATAGAACAAATCCTAGAAGGGTCATTGAATGACTCAATGATCTATGAGTTCACCGAAAAAGAGGCCACAACAAAGCAGCAAGTCGAAGCAGCTCGAGCCAAGATCGAGGCATTCGAGGCAGAACTAGGCAGACCAAAATGACTCAAGACAAGTCACAGGTGAGTGTTGGGGGCCTGTTGGCCCTTGACCAAGTTTTGGGAGTTTCTTGGTCATGCTGACTTATTTTAGGACTTCGATAGCTTATCGAAGGATGAGTGCAAGACGAAGTGGAGATCATGAGATCTCAACCCACTTTTGGATCCTTTTTGGGTTTTTGGGAATATGTAACGGGAATAGGATGCCATCCCATGGGTTTACCCATGTTTAGGCCTATTTTGTATGTATAAATATAAGGATAGGCAATGTAAGAAGGAGTCAAAAAATATATCCATGTGATGTAGGCTAAGTGCCAAGAGTTGGATTTGTGTGTTCAGGGCTTTATGCATTCTATGTAAGACTTGCAGAGCTGAGTGCAAGTCCTTTTGTGAGACTATAGAAGGATTATTTCTATAATGCAAGGAAGAAGGATCTAGCGAGTTGCACAGGTATTATTTCCTATGTGGAGTAAGGGTTTTGATATATTTTTTCTTGTAACTGATTGACTGAAGACAATAAAGAAGAAGAATTGGTGGACATAGCCCCAGGGTGGGGGTGAACCACATAAATGCTGTGATGTCTTGCTTTATGATTGTCTTAATGTGTTTATGTGATTTACGATGATTAGATAGATCTACTTATTCTTAGTGCTAATGATGTATACAAGTTCTATATCTTATCTATATGAATGTGTTGAGTGCTCGATCTGATAGATCTGACCTAACTATTGATGTTAAGTGCTTAAATACAATAGATTAGTGTGAATACTATGAAGCCCTCTTCTATCAATGAATTAGTTATTGATTATATATTGAGGAAATGACGGTGCTAAGTGATTTATTAAGTATTAGAATCACAGATCTGTGTCCTAGCTAAGGTTGCAGACACTTGAGTCTATCAACCACCCCTGCCTCTACTTCGGTTGAGACTTCATTTGTTTCGTAGGTGTCACCGAAAGGGCTAGTAGTTAGGGCTTTGTTTGTACGCTATTGTAGCATTGAACCTTGGATCTGCCCCTATGCCAACACACCATGTTAATGGTTCTTTGATAGCTATTGTTATATTTGAATTCTACCAGTGGAAAGAATTCCTCCCAATGCTTCTGTTGGTCCATCACATACATACGCAACATATCCTCCAAGATTTTATTTGTTCGTTCGGTCTGGCCGTCCATATCTGGGTGATACGCGGTACTAAAGTTAACTTGGGCTCCCAAGGCCTCTTGGAAACTAGTCCAAAATCATCAAATAAACACTGATCCTCAATCGGATATAATCCTCTTAGGAATGCCATGCAGCCTCACAATAACTCTGATGAAAACATGAGCTATGTCAGGTGCCTAATACGTCGTATGCATAGGAATAAAATGAGCACTCTTCATCAAAGTGTCGACTATCAAAAAAATCAAGTCGTGTCTCCTTGCTGTCAATGGCAATCTAACAATGAAATCTAGCAAAATGACCTCCCATTTCAATTCCAGAATTATGTGTGGTTGTAGTAATCCTACCAGATGTCTATGTTCATATTTCACCTACTGAAATTCTAGACATTTTTCCATGTAGTTGAATATGTCTTCCTTCATTCCTTTCCAGAAGAATAAGGGTTTAAGGTATTCCCTCATCTTCATGACTCCTGGGTGAGCCATGTACACTGCTCTATGAGCCTCATTTAGGATCAAACTCCTCAACTAGTCATTGGGTGGTACATAAATTTGACTTTTAAATCTCAATAATCCATCATTGTCCATAGTAAATCCTTCAAATTTTGGTACCATCATTGTGTTTTTTCCAATAAAATATTTGACCTCCTTGTACTAGTCATCGTCGTCATGTACAGTTACAATCGTTTCACGTAGATTCGTCTGGAGAGGCATCACCGGAAATATGTGTAGTCTCCGACTCAATGCATCTGTCACTCTGTTCATTGTTCCATTTATGTAAGTAATCTTGAATTCATACATGCTAAGCAATTTCGACCAACATCGTTGTCACCCATTTAAGTTCTTTGTGTAAAGATGTGTTGTAGTCCACATTGGTCTATTTTTAGTTCACAATTTCATCCAAAAAGGTAGTGTCTCCAAACTCTCAAGGCATAAACAATGGCTAACAACTCAAAATCATGAGTTCCATAATTCTCCTCATGCCGTCTCAACGTCTTGAGATGTAAGCAATCACTCAGATGTCTTGCATCAAGTCTCCACCTAAGCCTTCCTTGGATGCATCAGTGCATACCAAGAAGTCTGTGTTCATGTTAGAGACCTTTAGTATCGGTGATGTTGTCAACAGCTCCTTGAGCCTCCAAAATTCCTTATCGCATTTCTTGGTCCAAACACAATTCTTGTTCTTCTTCTACAATTCTATAATCAGATTTTCTATCTTCGCAAAACCCTCGATGAACCGTCAATAGTATCTCGTGAAACCTATGAAGCTACACACTTCAAGGACATTCGTCAGCATAGGCCATTCCATAACAACTTCAACCTTTGTGGGATCCGTGACCATACCTTTGTCGTAGATGAAATGCCCTAAGTATTGAATCTTCGATTGATAAAATGAGCATTTAGACAATTTCGTATACAATTTGTTCTCTCTCAAACACTGTAGTACCAAGTGCAAGTGTTCTTCATGCTCCTCCATCTTCTGAGAGTATATAAAAATATTCCTAATGAATACTTGGGCGAACTTTTCCAAGTATTCACGGAACACCCCTTTCATCAAACTCATAAATACCCCTGGGGTGTTCGTCAGTCCAAATGGTAAAACAATAAACTCATAATGTCCAAACCTCATCTTAAAGGTGGTCTTAGGGATGTCATTCTCCTTGATCCGTAACTGGTGATACCCTGATCTCAAGTCGATCTTTGAAAACACCATTGCACCATTCATCTTATCAAACAGATCATCAATCCTTGGCAATTGATATTGATTCTTGATCATTGCCTTGTTAAATTGGCAGTTGTCAATGCAGAGTCTCCATGACCCATCCTTCTTTCATATAAAATAATAGGCGCACCCCACAATGACACACTGGGACGTATAAGTCCCAGGTCCGGAAACTCCTTAAGCTACGTTTTCAACTCCTATAATTCCGAGGTTGGCATCCAATAATGAATTATTTCTATCAGTTCAGTCCCTGGTTTTAGGTCTATTATAAATTACAATTCCCTCTCAAGAGGTATCCCAGGTAAATCCTCAGGGAAGACGTTCACAAAATCTCTCACCACCGGAAGGTGTTCTAGACCTTTTGCTACTCCCTTCTTGTTTAATGCAAGGATCACATAAAGCTTACATCTCTTGTGCATGCTCTTCTGTAGATGTAAGGAAAAGATGAAACTTAGGGAAACTCCTTGGTTCCAACCTAAAATAATGCATCTTTGTTCCTCATCATCGACCAAGCTCAACCATTTCATCTTACAGTTGAGTATCGCCTCATGCGATTCCAACCAGTTTGCACCGATCATGACGTCATAAGATCCTAAGGTCGTGACGTATAGGTTATCCTTGGTGAAAAATTCTCCCAGGTTAAGGCTATAGCCTATAACCTTCGCACCAACCTTCTGTTTGGATCTCGAAGCCATTTCTACAAAGCTAAACGCATCCTGTTCGACTGCCTTTACCTTAATTCTTTTTAGCACTGCACCAAAAATGAAACTCTCTGAAGCACCTAGATCTATCGAAATACTAAGGGTATGGTCAGTGATGGTACATAAAATCTTGAGAATAGTTGACTGGTGATCTGACTAATGGTTATTCACCGCTGCATGAATTCAATGGGCCTTGCCCAAATATCCCATTGTAGTGGGTCTGGTTGATTCAGATGCTCTAGTCCTCTACACTATGCAGTCATGCTGGTAATGTTTATCCCCACATTTCCAACACCCTTTCTTCGGTCTAGTACTCCTGGTACTTGAAGTAGAAGACAATGACCCACTGGCTTGGAACCCTGGTCTGTTCTGCTGAAAAGGCCTAAACTGTTGCTGCTGCGATTGGCATTACTGTGAGTGTTGTGGTCCTTGGAAAGGAGTCCGCTGATGAGGTACTGGTCACTGAAGTGTAGTGAAAGTGGATCCTCTCTGGAAGCCACAATATCTAGGTGAGGGTCTGGCTAGTTTCTGATGATGTTGTGCAACAAATGACACTTGCCCCATTGGTCTCGCTAGAGTCTTTCTCAGACCCCCATTGATATTTTCCTCTTCTGCTATGAGGGCCTTCTGAATGACATAATGCAAGGTTTGAGGAATCATAATCCTAACCTTTGCATGAATGCTGAAATTAAGGCTAAACAAAAACCTGTTGACCTTAAGTTTCTCAGTATTCATGTGTAGATCATACCGAAGAAGCTCCATAAAATGGACCTCGTACTCAGGCACTATAAGGCCACCTTGTCACAAGGTGTTGAACTCACTGAGATGACGCTCAATGAATTCCTTCGATAGATACCTCTCTAAGAACCATTCCTCAAACAGTTCCCATGACGCGTCTTCGATGACCATGTTCAATCATGGCAGGAGTGTCTTCCGTCATAGAAGAGAACTCCCCTTTAGTTGAAAGACTACCCTATGGACCTTCATGCTGGAGTTTGTAATTTTAAAGTGTGAAGCACATTGCCTTTCTCTCCAGCCATGCCTCAATGGCTAATCTATATGTGAAACTCGTAGACTTGAGAACTAATCCCTCTTGATTTCTCGGTGAATTCTAATGGTACTGGCGGGGGTGCGCTGCGGACCCTCAGGGGTACATGAACCCTGGCCTCATCTCAATACAGATGGTGAATCAAGGCCTCTGACATTCCCTGGAGGGACCTTGTTAGACCATCATCATCCCTTATAGAAATTAAATCCAGCCCAAGGACTTGTTCTTCCCCTTGGGGGTTAGATTCCGAGGGTGTAGGCACTTATGGAGGCATCACACCTCCTTCCCAGCAACATGTTGTAAACCTCTGTGGTGTCCTCTAATTGAGATCACTGCATGGAGACATTAAATTTTTAATTAGAGCTAGGTTATTACTCAAGGGTTTACTGCAGTGGAAAGCATGGTGATCCATAGTCATAGGGTTGAAACTTCTCTGATACCATATGTAAAGACCGCGCTCATTACGACTACATGTGACACAAAGAAAGTGCAATTTTTTTTTTGTCTTAAGGAGGTAGGAAATCAATGAAAACAATTAATCAACACAACTTGACAACGAACACAAATTACACATTCAGGCAATAGACAACAATGACCCAACATACTATCACATCATGCAACTGGACAAAAACATGCGATAATCAAAAGATAGATAAAAATGGCTACCTGTTCGACACAAGAAAGACAACACGTACAAGCTAAAGGAAAACATAAACAACCCGACACAACGGCTTCGATGACCAGTGACTAGAAACCTCTATGATGTGCAAAACCAAATGCATCAAGGAATTACAGAACCAAGTACCAACATCATTTAGAACGAACAATATGCCCACATCAGGAAGCGCAAGACTTCAGCAAGGTTATCATTCACATCTATCCATCAGGGTGTGCAATGATACCCTCGTCAGGAATTATGTTTTCACAAGGCGATGGGTGTGACAGTAACCATGGTGAAACATAACATATCTAGGCCTTTAACCCAAGCTAAATCTCTTGCGCTAGGAGACCGATTTATCTTTCAATAAACACACAAAAACTATACCCAAGCACCCAATCGACAAGTCAACAAGATGCAAGGGAAATCTAACTACTATAACAATCATACATCCCATTAAATTCCTAGCGCAACAAATTTTATTGCAAACATACATCAATTAGAGGACGCAATTAGCCATATATGCAATATTCCCTTGAGATTCCATTCTATAATAACATTAAATTAAAATCCTCTCTTGTTTTTCAAGCCATTTATTAATTAATTAAGATTTTATTAACATAAAAGTCTTACTACAATTGTCAATCACTATCATATAATTCCTTGTAGAAGCCTAATTTAATCTTTCAACCCTATCATTACCCTTCCCAAACATACATGCCTTAGATTAAGATAATTGAAATATCCACACTCTTATGCATAAGATAATGAGAAACTTGGGAATGCATGACCCTAAAAATCCTTATCAATATTAAACCACATTAATTGAAATCTATAACAGTCATGGATATAAATAATCCATTTAATTCATCCCAGTTCCTTGTATTCTATAAACTCCTTTAATTCCCTTTTTGGTATCAACAATTGTACCACAGTCTCACATTATTATTGTTGTCCGTTAATGTTCATTGTCAACAATCCACATTGTTGCCTATCAATAAATCTATGTCTAACAATGATAACACAGTCTAACTGTAAAATCTTTGTCTATAAAATATATTATATCATTGAGTTAAATATATGATAATGTTGTCATTTAAATATATGAAATCGCAGAGTTAAATATATGAAATTGCAGAGTTAAATAAATGATATTGTTGTCATTTAAATATACGAAATCACAAAATTAAATATATGATATTGTTGTCTTCTAAATATATGAAATCACAGAGTTAAATAAATCACTTTTCAATGCCATTCAAATCAAATGTTATTCAAATGAAATCGATTCATAGTGGTAAATAATTTGATATTCATTTCCATTCAAATTAAATGCTATTCAAATGTAATCAATTCACAATGGTAAAATAAATCGCTATTAAATGCCATACAAATCAAATGCTATTCAAATGTAATCAAATCACACTGTTAAGGGTTGAGTGAATTCAATGTGTCAAAGATGGGTAAATCACCCAAAAATAGTGGTGAAAATTTAGTGTAATATGCCAAGTAAATACTGGTTCAACAATGACAAATGTTGTCAACAATTCATCAAAAATGCAGGTATATCAACAATGAAAATCATTGGCAAATCATAGTTCATTAAAAACACAGGTAAATCATGGTTCATTAAAAATATGGGTAAATCGTGGTTCATTAAAAACGAAGGTAAATCGTGTTTCATTAAAAAGATGGGTAAAACGTGGTTCATTAAAAATGCAAGTAAATTGTGGTTCATTAAAAATCTAGGTAAATCGTGGTTCATTAAAAATGCAGGTAAAGCGTGGTTCAATAAAAATCTGGGTAAATCGTGGTTCATTAAAAATGCAAGTATGTCATAAGAAAAAACAAAGATATTCTACCATTCCAAAACGCTGGGAATTATAAAAAATGAAGATATTTTTCCCACTTAAAATGCTGGGGTTTATTTTTCAACATGCATAGATTATCATTCAGCAATGAATCAATAAAAAATGCAGAGATACTCATTCACACGAAGATGCAAGGATTATAGATTAATCATAAGAGAAAAACACATATATAAGTAAGGGATAGAGAGCTTGGAGAAAAAAATATCCTTCAATTACTATCCATGCACAGGAAAGGAGGGAATTTAAATCTTAGTCTTAAACATTGGAGTGAAGACAGTCGATTAGGCTCGTGGCTGACTTCTCAGGAACAAACTAATAACTTAAGGATAAGGGATAAAAGATAAAACACAGATTTTCTTCATATTAAATCAATAAAAACAAATGCAGAGAAGTCATTGCAATCATAGTTTGGGTTCGCCATGGGAAATCAATGCAAAATTTAGTGAACATAAGGTTGGGATGACTTTAATTTCTCTTATCATAAAACACTGGGCTCATCAAGACAATTTGTCGAAAGATAAAAATGAAATATCTGGAAAGTGTTATGCTAATTAAACATAGACTTTAACACAATAGAGGTACATTATTGAAGGCGCAGAAAAACATTTAAACTACAATTCAATACCAATATACACATGTGTACTGTAGCCAAATGCGAAAGCTCCGAGTTGGTGTCTCATGCATGCTCCGTCCAACTCCCACTTGTTGACCGATGTGACCTCATTGGTACCTCCCAGTCAACACTAGGGGTACTCTTCTTCCCCCTGAACCCCTCGAGCCACAAAGGGGCCACATACACAATACCAGAGAATGCTAGCACCTATATCACCTCACAAGACTAAGCTACCACTCGTTACCCGAGATGGGTATCTCAACTGCCACAAGGGAAAGTTCAGTCAAGATAAAATTTTAGTAGCGTAACGTTACAAAAAAAGATGAGTGATCCATACTCCTCCTCCTCCATCCTTTTTATAGAGTTTTTCAGTAATTAGTTTCCCAAATTATCTTTAAATTCCTTTTTCATTTAATTAATTTCAAAAAACCTTCCCCGTACACATGTCTCACGATCCCCTAGTTGCACTCAAAAATCAATTTTATTAATTAATTAAATATTCCTATTTCCCTCACTCACATAAAAGCATTCCTAAAAATACTTCTCGGTGTCCCAATATTCCCTTACAAATCTCAAATGACTTACGCCTTACTTAATTCCTAGTTGAGTTCATAATTAGAAATTTCCAAAGGCAAGATTCCTTACTAAGTTAGACATTTAGTTTTTTCTTTACGTTTCCCCTTTTCTTTAAGTTTACTATTTATTTTAAGTTTCCCTCTTTTTCCTTTTTAACTAAAAATATCAATTTAGCAAGTGTAGATAAAACAACCATTTGCCCTTTTTCATTTTTAATTAAAATTTAAATTAGCAAATGTAGATAAAAACAACCATTACCCCTTTTTAAAAATTTAATCCTCCATTATAATTTTGACTTTAATAAATAAGTTTGAATTTCTTACCCCCCTTCTTGTTACATTTTTTTTTTTGACCACATGTTCTACTTAGAACTAGGTTTTAATTTCACTAGGCTAGGTGACATTTTTATTAGAATTTTTTTTTTAACTTTACTTATCACATCATTCATTTTAAGGCCATCTAGGTCCTAAGGAGGCATAGTTTTCTAGGCACTAGGTTTATTCACTTACCAGTTGAAATCACGGTGTGCCCTTCAGGATGCACTACGTGCTTCAAGGGTGCCACTCACCTCTTTCTGTTTTGTTTGCGCAATGTGCCCTTCAAGACACACTATGTGCTCCAAGGGTGCCACTCACCTCTTTCCATTTTATTTGCATGACGTTCCCTTCAAGACGTACTATGTGCTCCAAGGGTGCCACTCACCTCTTGACTGAATTTGGTAGACATCAAACCCGTGGAGTCAATACTCCACCAGATGATCTTGTGGGAAACTAAGGGCCTCTAAGGAATAATCCCCTTGCCTTATTGCACGCCCCTTATAATCATCGTGAGCAACTTTCATAGTCTTCCCTCACGACATCGTGGGTCTTCTCGAATTAGGTAATCGTTAACCTACAGTTTGAGCCATGATGAGAGTTCTATTAGGCTATGGTAGGGCTACGACCACAACTCTCCCTCAATGTCCTTGGTTGTCCCACGTGACCCCTCTACTCCAAATGTGAGTCTGGTCAAAAAGTTATCTTCAACGTGCATCCATCAACAAATCATGTCAGCAATAATAATCAATCATCATAAAATCTAATAATATGTACATATGTCACATCAACAACATTCAAACCCTAATAGTCCACTCACTGACTCGATCCTCAGTGTCCAAAGTCCTGCACACTCAAGAGAAACCACTCAATATCACTTGTCTATGTAAATACAACAAAATAAAATATCATCGAATCCATGATATCTCATAATCACAATCAAAATGACCAATAATATAATAACCCAAATCACTTTCAAGCGAGTGTCCTCAAAGAATAAGTTCACTTAGTGTGTGCAAGAGAGGGATGTTACAATTATCACTGTCCAATATTCAAGGGGAAAACAAACAACCGATCACTCAAAATCACCTTTTTCCTCCTAAATAAATCCTATAAACATACATACATGGGAGTCACCCAAGCTAGACTACAACATAGTAGAAGACTTAAATAAGTTGAAGGATAATGTGTCGGTCATGGACATGTGTATAATTCCACAACAAAAGGACTTTCTGCTACAGGATTTAAAGTCAATATAAGCCCCTATAACAAGCACTGACTTAGGTGAGGTCCCATATCCCACAAATCTAAAGAACAAACCAAATGTAAACGGTTTCTCTGTAGACAAAAGAGGAAATACTTTTGTCCCACCTTTCCTTTTAACATTTGAAGTCTTCAACAAAAACCTGCATAATTGTTTAGTCGATTCAGGAGATTCCTCCAATGTCATGCCATTATCAATATGCAAGAAATTGAATGCAATTCCGCTCAAAAGTGATAAAAACGTTATACAACTAGACAAAACTCAGGTAAAATTTATTGGGGAACTTAAGGATGTCATGATCATAATGGCTACACATCGGAAATTTGTTCAATTAATTGACATCATAGTAGTAGATATCCCAAAATATTATGGACTGCTACTTAGTCAAGATTAGTTTGAGAAACTGAATGGATACTTTAGCATGACCTGGGATCACCTCTGGTTTCCACTAAAGGGACATACCAACATGATTAGGATTGATAGGGAAAGATATCTCAAACATATTGTTACCGATTTAGAAGTCTTCAATGAACCCTCATTGGTAGATTTCCTCGTTCTAGGAAACTACTCCAGTGATTCTGATTTCAACAATTTTTCTCCTCTCTCGTCTGATGTACCTCACACTCAAAAATGTGAAATGAATTTTCAAGTGAATCTACTTGCAGTGGCATGAGAAAGCATCTTGTGTCAAGAACCTTTGTTGGAAACAACAGACAAGGTATACGTAGATGAAAAAATAACTAGGTCTGAAGAAGTTTCTAAATTTCATTAACAAATTTGGATGTTGTACTTTGATGGATCTAAATCACAAGAAGGGTTAGGAGAAGGATGTATCCTTGTTGACCCAAAGGGAAAACAAAATTTCCTATCTTGCAGAATAGAATTTGAACATTGTTGAGTATGAAGCTCTAGTTTAAAGACTGAAGAAATCCATCGACTTAAACATTAAAGAACTGAAAGTTTTTGGGGACTTTGAAATTATTGTTAGGCATGTGAAGAATACTATACACTGAAATTCACCCCACTTAAGGAATTACGAACAAGAGGTGCATAGACTTATAGAACGTTTTGAGGCCTTCAATATTACTGTTGTTCTCAGGACGAAGAATACTCTTGTTGATTCCCTATCCACTGCAGCCTCAAGTTTATTCCCTTTAGAATACTATGAAGCCTATAGGTTCACTGTGGAACTACTATAGAAACCATCAATACCCAACAATATTTCTGATTGGAAGGTTTTCAAAGGAGATGAACATATTGTAGATTTTCTAACCAATAGAGAGAATTTCAAAGATTTGGCTATTGATGATGAGGTATTCCAAGAGAAACTGGAAGAAACCAATTTCCATGAATAAAATATCGAAATATATCACTCTAATAATAAACCAAGGTTTCACACGATACTAAAAGGGGTAGCCAATTTGGAGAACCTTTTTGACCTGAAGGAAATATTTAAAGGGTCAAAGAGTAGAAAGATAGGGAGTTCATGTCCCATATATGAGACTATAAACCTAGGAACCCCGAAAAACCCTAATAATATAAATCTTGGTAAAATAGTGTCTCAAGAAGACAAGAAAGATTATCTCAATATTTTAGAGAATATCAAGATGTCTTTGCTTGGACCTACCAAGAATTGAAAACCTATGACACCCACATTATCCAACACAATCCCATTAAAATATGGATTAAAACCATTCCAACAAAGTCTTAGTAAGTACCATCCATCTCTGTAACCCTTGATGTATCAAGAGTGAAAGAAATTACTAGATGCTAAGATTATCTTTCAGGTTAGACACTCTGGTTAGGTAGCAAATTTGGTTCCTGTTAGGAAAAAGTCTGGGGAGATACGCCTGTGCGTAGATTTTAGAAACCTCAATAAAGAATCAGAAAAGGATAACTACCCAGTCCCACCCATGGAACATATCTTCCAGACCGTGTCTGGTTCTAAAATTTTCTCCCTTCTAGATGGTTTCTTAGGTTATAAGTAGGTTCTAGTTTCAAAGGAAGACCAATTGAAAACTACCTTCCGAACCAAGTGGGGAACTTTTGCTTATAACGCATACCATTCAGGTTGATTAATGCAGGGTAAACCTTCCAAAGGGCCATGGATGTATATTTTTGGGGATTGGTTAACAAATGTGTAGCAGTATATTTAGACGATGTGATTGTGTATTCAAAGGACAGAGAAGATCACATAAAAAATCTAACCCAGATTTTTGAAAGGTGTAGGAAATATGGAATATCTTTAAACCCTAAGAAAATTATCTTTGGTCTCGAGGAAGGGAAACTAATAGGTCATATTATATCTCAATAAATAATTCATATAGATCCATAATGAATAAAGGAAATAACTCATCTTCCCTTACCCCATAACAAAAAGGCTATGCAATCCTTCTTTGGGAAAATTAATTTTGTGAGAAAGTTCATGCTCGATTTTACTGAAATTGTCAAACACATACGAAAAATGATCTGTAAGGATGTATATTTTTATTGGGATGACGAGAAAAAATATTCTTTCATCAATATCAAGACTGCAATATCTCAAGCTTTGGTGTTGCAAAGTCCCGACTTTAGTAAGGATGTTTTCCTTTATACTTTCGCCTCCGACCAGTCCTTAGCTACGGTATTGACCCAGAAGGATGACGATAACAATTAGGCACTGATATTATTTATGAGCACTAATATCCAAGGATCCTAATTGAACTACCAATATATCGACAAACATGCTTATGTGGTGTACAAAACAGTAAAACATTTGAGATCTTACATCCTAAAAAATCACACCAAAGTCATTGTGCCTCATCCCATAGTCCGATCCATTTTCACTCAAGAGGAGATGGGGGGGAGAAGGGGAAATTGGATGGAATTTGTCTAGGAATTTGATCTATATATAAAACCTTCCAAATTAGTAAAGGGACAAGGATTGTGTAAACTGGCTACAGAATCCCAAGATCAAATAAATTAAGACCCTGGGTGGGAGGATGAATTAACATTATGGTGTAGTGAAGCTTTATACATTCCCACGGGGAAAGATGTAAGGAAAATTTATTTACTTCCTGCATCATGGTACTTGCCCATAAAATCTAATCCCTAAGGAAAGGAGAGTTCTCACGCTGAAATCCACGCAATATCGCCTTGTAAATTCAGTACTTTTCCACGTAAATTATGATTTAGTACTCTTGAGATGTCTCGAACGTGAATATGATGAAAAGGTTCTGAGGGAGCTCAATGATGGTCCTCCAGGTGGACACTTTGCAGGAAATACCACAACTCACAAAATATTAAGAGTTGGTTATTACTGGCCTACTCTATTTAGATACTCATACATACACTAGGAATTGTAAATCTTGTCAAATGAGCGATGGTAGAGAAAAGAGAGCAGCCATCCCAATCCATCCAATGAACATATCTAGAAAATTTGAGCAATGGGAATTATATTTCATAGGGGATATTACCCTGATTTCTTCAAAACAACATAAATACATATTGAATGCTACATACTATTTTACAAAAAATGGGTAGAGGCCATCCCTCTGACTCACGTGAATGAAAAGGTTGTAATCCAATTCCTAGAACAACAGTTGATCATACTATTTGGGATTCCTTTTGTCCTCATTTTTGACAATGTTTCTTACTTCTCTTCTACTCTATTAATAGAGTTCACTCTAGACAAAGGAATCATAATAATATACTCAACAAACTACTATCCACAAGGAAATAGGGTGGAATAATCAACTAATAAGAACCTAGTGAGGATCTTGAAGAAAAAAATCATAAACAATCAAAGGAATTGGCATAGCTCACTTCATAATGCCTTATGGGAAGAAAGAGTAACACCCAAGGAAGCTATAGGAAAATATCCATACTTTCCAGTATAGAGACAAGAAGCCATTCTCCCAAATGGATCATATCTTTTGTCACTTCAGCTTTCTCAGGGGTAAAGAGGACAACCCTCATCAATTATTCAACAAAGAATTGATACCCTCCTCATGCTTGAGGAGGAAAGGGAGAAATAAAAATCTAAGTTCGTTGCACATCGAAAAATGGTTAAAATATGGTTTGACAATCATAAGGCCAAATAGAAGAATTTTGAAGTAGGAGACTTAGTCCTGAAATGGGATAGAGAAAATGAACCTAAGGGAAAACATTCAAAGTTTCAAAATTTATGGCTTGGACCTTTCCAAGTATCAGAGAAAATTGGGGCAGGCACGTACTGGTTGAAAAATTTGAAGGGGGAACCTGACTCCCTCCTAATGAATGTCCAAGCCCTAACAATATTTTTGTTAAAAAACATAATTAATATATATATATTTTTCATGTTACATTCTGATTAGGATAAATGTGTAGGCTTAGGGTAGACTGATTTTAGATTCATTTTAATTATGTACTTTCTTGTGATTGGTATTTTCTTGTAATAAAGTTGTTTTTTGTAAAACATTGGTTGACCTTAATAAATATGGTGTAGCAAACTATGCTCCTAACTGATGCTTACGTAAAAAAATGGAAACACTGGGCAAGTACTAATTTCTTCAAGAAGATCCATATCTTGTATTTGTAAAACAAACGACCTTGGTGAGTGATGAAGTGTCCTCTTGGTGGTTTGGTAAATCCCAAAGGGAAAGATGGAAAGTTGGAAAGGAACACATATACCTCTAGAAAGAGTTGGGAAGAATTTCACATTAACTATTTCATCTTGCAGATAACAGACGTCTTCTTATCCAACTCGCTCAGGGAATTTTTGCCAAAAATAAATTAATTATATTAAATGAGTGAAAAGTCGAAGAGGTTATGCAGATAACTCTATCGGGGCTATGGACACCCGTTGGAAGTGGATAAAGGTTTGTGACGTCGCCTGACTCCATCGGGGATATGGATGGTCGTTGGTAGCGTAGAAACATCATATCAAGTGAATAATGATAACCAAAACAACCTCAAGCCAATGAATTCCTTACCCAAATTTTGTCAAAAGGGGGTGTGGGTCACAGTCAAGAGGATCGAAGGTGGGATAAGGGATAACCTCTAGATTTGGACCCATATTCATGAACCCGGAAAATTGTACACACATGGATAGAAAATACTCTGATAAAAGAGAAGATAGTTAGTTTCTCAACCAGATTCTACATGAGATAATCCCAAAGGAAGGAAAAGAGATTATGTTTTCACCCAGAGGAATGCCATTTTTGAGCACTCAACACACCCTAAAATATTTTATGAATTTTTTTTCCCTTTTGGGTACCACTTTTTTTTTTTTGGTTTTCTTTCTGAATTGAGTCCGTTGTGGAGGGATTGCTAATTTTGTTTTCATGTCTCATCATTGATCAATTTGGATTTATTTGAGCCTGTCAAAGTGATATCTTTGAGTCTAGAAAGAACTTGGAATTTTAACTAAGAATCCGCAGCTAAAATTGTGACTCCAAGATTATGTTGGGGGATGGAAAACTCTGAGCAAGTTTCATGAACACATAGTAACAACAATCATTGATTGTCGATGTATCATTGGAATTGGTAAAAAATGGAGTAGATTTGTGCTTTTTGTTCACAAGTAAAACTCAGGAAATGGTCGATTTCACATCAACAACGATGAAATTTGAGAGGTATAAACATTGACATGGACCATGATGAACCTCTGATAGTCGATTACTGATGTGTTTGTTTAGGGTCGTTAAAATCTCAAAGAGCTAAAACATGGAAAAATTGCACATTAACACATTGTTGATCACCGATCCCCGATGCATTTTTGACATCGACAAATTTTGAAGGGGGTAATATGAGAACACTTGTTTAAAATTATCATTGATCACATCTCCTTGATACTTTTAGGAATCGATAGGGTGGGACATGTTAAAAAAACTTATCTAGTGAAAATCCTCGATTTTGAATAACATGATTAAATGAATATGCCAATCTCAAACACCACGTCTCTCTGCTGCGTAGGAATTTCGTATGGCTTAGCTTCATCCTGAGTCATCTTAAGTTTCCCCATGTCCTAGTCACACTTCCAAGTCATATTTTCCACATCATCATTATGCGACAAGATGGATCAGCGTCAAATTTGTTTCCAAGAGGTATCAACAAACATTGTCTAAAGAAAAGTGTCGACTCCCGATCCACCCAATAAATTAACAGTGATGGGATGTTTTCAGCAGAAAACAAGATCAGATTCTTCCATTTAATAGGACAATTAATGTTTCTCTCCACATACGTTGTTACCCCATGCACCGATAAAACAATGGGAATTTGAAATCGTCGATGAACTGCATTATAGCCCATGCATGCACTACCAACTTACAGCTGCATTTAAATATCAAACATAATGCGGATCTGGCGACATATTTTGTAGAACTGCACCTGCAACCTGAATTGAATAACTGATGCGACAAGGTAAGTAGTATCTCCGTTTAAATCACTAAGACAACTTCAAACACCTCCATTATGCACACAATTTTCTCATTTCTAGAGAAACCAAAGAAGTGAAGAGAGTGTCTCAAGAGTTTCGTTTGATTCTCATAATTTCAAAAAACCAGTTTAAGCTAGTGCAAAGAAAAGGTATGTGTTAATTTTATCATTTCAATGGTCATATTTTTTATGTATCAACATCCTCTCTGCAACATAGTGTCTAACATTGATTTTATCTGTAGGAAAAAAATTCCTCCAAGGAAGCCAATGACCAGATGCTCGCAAAGGGCACCAAAATTGAAGGATGCAGAGGTCGATGAAGGCTCTTTTCCTGGAGCTGCAAGGCAGTTGGAATTTCCCCCCAGAGTGTAACTAGTCATAAAGACATAAACTAAGAAGGCATTCTCTTAGCCCCCTGCTTTCGATGATACATAAGAAACCATTGGATAAAAAATAATGCTCCCACAATGGAGATATTTGTTCAACATAATCAACTAAGAATATTACCTCGATTTTATCCCACACAATGACCCACATGTAAGGGTGATTGATGACTTGGTTTTTACAAATATCCAATGGTCATTCTTGCATATGATATCCTATTGAAATCTAGTATTTCCTTGAATTGAGACTCTGAGTTGGATAATCTATCATACATATCTAGAGACGTGCCTAATGAATGATGAGAATGGAGGATGTGTAGGATTTTTTCTCCTGGAAGAGGTCCATAAATACTACAAGATCAGGGACCCAAAGGAGTGGTTGAACACATAATTCATGGTGAGGTTCTATGAATTCCATGACACTAGCTAATTGATGGCCTCTTGCTGGAAGGAATATAATAAATTTACAAACAGGAGAAACGACTGGTACGAGAAAACAAATATGAGGGAGCCATATATCTAGTTAATGGCTCTAATTTGATGGTTGTATGGGGAAAAATATTGCATAAAGTTATCAGAGGCATGGATACCCCTAGCATAGACTATGGATATTTCCAGGAGTAGTTTCAACTAGGGAGAAATCATCTCCAAGAAATTTAGCACCAGTATATTGCAGGCTCAGTCACCAAAGGAGGGAGAAGCACCCTCTTTTCACATGGCCTCATATCTTCTAGATGTTATTTGTGCAAGGAATGTCTTCACTGGTATGAATATGATCTGGCATGTATTAGAGTTTAATGAACATGTCTATCTCAACATCCTATAGGAAAACATGTACAAGAAGTCATATGCTCGCATTTGTGATGATTTCATTGCTTATATTTATTTCATTATATTGAAAAAAGAATGCCCAATACTATCAGTAGCAGCCAAGAAAATTATTTCAAAAGTAGGCCACTGGTATCTCAATGAAACCACAACCTATATTAGGGTGTTTGGGGCTACTGACGCACCACATTTACTCCCCGCTCATGTCCCATAACGACTCGTAGTAGGAGAAATATGTTACCAGACCATCCTGCAAGGCTATAATGACACCTTGTTAAGGACAAGAAACGATCATTCATATCCTATGGTTTCAGTGTAGGGTTTTATATGGTGAAGGAAATTTCTCAAGATAAACAAGAGGGTTTGAGTCAACTAGAATACAAGTTCTCGACAAGCTGGTTTCACAAGCATGACCCTAAAGTCCTAGTTCTCCAAAATGCATCACAAGTCTCTTCTTGTTGGCCATACACACATGATAAGTTTGAGGATGAGATTTTTACAGAATGTACTCAGGACTGGGAGGAGGTATGATAGAGAAAATATAACTCGAACATGACTAGGTTCAAATCTATGAGTATGGATGAGCAAGTCGAAATGATAGAAAAGTCAGCTCAAGAGGCTCTCAGGGTTAGATAATAAAATAAAGAAGAAGAAGCCACAAAGGTACAAAAGAGGGGGATTATATTACTAGAAGGATCCCAAAGAATCATCAACCATCTAGAGAATGATCCTCAACTAGTATAAATAATGAGGATCACCCGGGTCGACTCAGTCACAATCAAAGAGGAGATAAATGGCTCTGAGTCAACACAAATAGAGGAAACCACTTGTATGGAAAATCCCAAAGTTCCATCACCACTTTTCATATCATCGATGAACATTCTAACCCAGCATGAGATTCCAAGAACACCAGGTGAAGTGGGTGTGTCGAGTCCCCTGTTTGATCTAATATCCATATATGATGATGAAGAGAGTTCAAAGGTCTCACTTGTAATTATGATACCAATTACAGAGGAGAAAGAAGCTGGGAGAAAATATGTTCTAAGTCTCGATGCATTAGTTCCAAACACTCCATAGGGTGATAATGACACCGAAAGTATCTTAGACACTAAGATTATCAACCTATCGGGGACCCCGAAAGACAACTCTAGGGATGATCTAGGTTCAAGTGGGAAAAAAGATGAATTGCAACAATGAGAGATCGACACCTCAACAAACGATCACCGAGTAAGTATGGATAGTATCACTGACTCTTCCATTTTGGTCGATACCTCACCAGATGAAGGTTGAGCCATTGGAACTTATGGAAGAAGTACAAGAAGTAGTCTTGGAGAAAATACATACATCATGAAGCTTGGGAAACACTTTGACTTGGGGAGAACAACAAATCCCTGATCTCGTTGATGAGGTCATCAATATATAGGTGATATATTATGACAGGAAGAGGAAAACTATCATGAGGAGGACCAACAAGAAAAGAAGACTCACATTGGATAGTGTGATTCTCATCACAACAAAGGAGAAGTTGCTTAGCATAGAGCACGTGAAGAAATATGAGCTCATCAGTGCAAGGATGGATATCATTGATGCCATGTTGGATCGAGAAAAGTGAGATGAAAAGGAACTGGTTGCTGCACTGAAGGAGATATAACATCTATGTCAAATGGAAAAATATTACCAAGACTTAACATAGGCTACAATTGTTTTGAGAAGTGAGTTCCAGGATGCATATGCAAAGTTCTCAAGCGAAAGACATATTTTCACTGCATGTGTAACTGATTATCAAGAAGATACCCTTATGGCGCTCACAACCTATAAGGATGTGGATATATGGTATGAAAAGTCATACCAAGTTGTATAACAAATTGACTACATTAGTGCAATGCAGAAGGGACAAGACATAAAGGATCATGTCATTTGAGTGCTAATGGATATTACATCTCTCGGATTAGGAAAGCAGTTGAATATTGGGTAACTATGGCCCAGGAACCTCAACAAGAAATGCATAAGAGGTGGGCCACGTGGAAAATAAGTTGGGAAAATATCAATCGGGAGATGAAAGACATTGGCCTCCCAAAGTTAATCTCACTCAAAGACTTTGTTGAATTGCATGACATAGTCAAACAACATGCAAAACATGACTCAACATGGGTAGTGGATATCTGATAGGTGGAAAGCATGACAGTAGGTCAAATATAGAAGTTTATGGAACATCCGATCAAAGCTCATGCATTTCTGCAACGTTTAAGTGCCAAAGTCATCAAATACAAAGAATGGGCAGTAGAAGTGAAGCAAACCCTTTCAGACTTATGCGTCTATGTTATTTTTAGTTAGTGATTCTTTATAAATAAGGGGATTGGCCTTTTATAAAAGGTTGATGGGTTTTGGGAAAATACCCTATATTTTAGAATTGTAAAGAACTATTTCTGATCAACCTTAATTGAGAAGTTATTTTTAGAACCAAAGACAAAATTTTGTTTTTTTATCAAAGGAATTATGTGATTGGATTGAGGAGGAACTACTTCCAACTTTTATTTCAGTAGTTGATGTTGTAATGAGTAAAAGTTTTTGAATCTATTGACAAGCTATCTATTTCAACATTTTAGCAGTTCTTTTGTTCTTAATGATGAAAAACAAATCTTTGTGTTAATGTGTGATTGATGGTAGATGTAAGGAAACTAATTTTCTTGCACTCATCTTATTGCATGCATCTTTTCTTTCAATAATTGTATCTCAGTCACTGTTGAAATACCAGTGAGTTAATGTATTATTACTAGACTTGTAATAGGTGTGAATATCATTGTCTGCATGCTAGAGCATGAGGGTTATCCCAAGCTCAACCTTCTTCAGTAGTTAAGAATCCCTTCTATCAGTTAGTTTATACCATCACACCTTTCTTTATCAGACTCATGTAATAAAAGGAAAATACAAAAAATACAACATTTAATCTGAAGGAGAAACTTTCACAGAAATATATTCTGTCAATCACTAAGTAAATCCCATTGATAAATTAGCTATATCGAAATATCTAGAGAACCATTCCACCCATCAAACGTTGCACAGTCTCATTGGTCCTCTAAGGCGGGTTTGGTTTCTACTATTGATTTAAAGGGATCTTGGACCCCTTAGTTTGATCCAGATTTATGTAGGAACACAATGAAATACATAAATACACATAAACGCAGAGATGCAGCAGAAATAAGACTTCATTTCATTAATAACAAATGACTGAAATATGTTTACAGACAGAATG
>JZKD02S1715773.1:566106-592253 GCA_000966675.3 Picea glauca | reverse complement strand
CCTTTTAACATATAGGATCTCTAGCCTCATATATACATAGGCACTTTGTTCTAACATCTTGTCTCACCAACCTATAAAACATATGTACATTTACAATTTGGGGTTCAACCTAAGGGTATTATATTCCCCTCCCCCTTATTTATGCACTATATGTAGTGCATTAAATACCATGTGTCGGGTCTTTTTAATCACCTCCTTAATTTCTCAAGAAGTTAGTTAGAAACACTATGCATTTAATTATCAATCTAGGGCTCATATGGAACTTGTGAACTGACATGCATTGTATCTGCAAGAACAACTATTATTTCTATGTGTTGTAGTGATAGTGTCAATGATTACATTTTTTGTCAAAGTATAAACAATTCTTAAGCTATGGAAAGTTTCTACATGAATCCACATTTGCAAGAATTGAAAGAACACTTTTATAGAAAAGTAAATATCACACTTGCAAGAAAGTAAATGTCACCCGTCCCAAAAATGAAACAAACATGATGGAAATAAAACACACCAGTTGAAATTATCAGGAGTATGAATCAACTCTGTCCTGAAGCAACCCCAACAATCTAATTCTAGGAACACACACTTGCTTGAAAAGAAGCACGCAAGATGCAAATATCAGGAGTATGACTGAACTGTCTATTGAAGCCACCCCGACTATGTGTTGTAAGACTAATTGAAAAATTGAAATCCTAAATTACTCTTCCATAATTAAAATAGTACACCATGCTTGTTGAAAATAAATCACACATATTGAAAGGAAATTTATTAACTACTTGTTGGAAAATAAATTAACTAAGTCCTTGAAATCACAACGTAATCTTTGCCAAGATGGTCACTTCTATTACTCTAAACGACACATGCAATTGTTGTGTTAAGTACATTTTTTCAAAACTTACAGGAATTAAAATTAAATTTGAAATGTAATGAGAATGAATAAACAAATGCAATTCTACACAAATAATATACATAATTTAAATAACAATTAACAATTAAACACGTCATGATTGCAATAAATCTAATGAAAAAATTAATTAATTAATTAATTAAATCACTCTACTATAAATATACAAAATAAATCAAATTAATTAAATCATATGATATGGGAACTATAATTCAATAATGAAAATAAAATCTCAATATGAACTATTCCATTATGGTTCAGACATTGCTTTAAGAGTCCACCTCACCCCCGCAAATAATGGAGAGAGTTCTCTCTTTTATACATAAATTTAACGTAAACTGAAAATAACCGATATCTAAATAAACTCACATATGGATTTGATAAAACCATAGTGGTTACAACAATTTCCTAAATAATGAATAGTTTCTAGCTAACAATTAGAAAATAATAAATAACTCCAAGATATTTTTCCCTAAGAATTCCAAGATTCTTGGCTAACCATTAAAACTAATATTTTGTATTGGAATCACAATTATCTCCATATATTTAATTTGTTTGGATTATTATTATTGTTGCATAGATCCATAATTGTCACATAGAGTAGTAACAACATGGCTCATGGTTACAATGGCTTGTAGTTCCAGTGTTGGTTCATGATTTTGATGGCTCAAGCTTCCAATTGCAACATCCTTCTTTGGATGAGTTGTAGTGAATAAAAGTTCTCTGGCAAGTTGCAACAATTTTTGTAAGGACTTGCAACAATGAGTCGCAATGTAGAATAGTTCCTTGGAGAGTTGCAACAACTGTTGTAAGGAGATGCAACAACTGTGTGGGAGTTGCAACAACTATCAGTTACAGTAGTTGTGTTGAAGCACTCTAAAGTTGAAGTAATGGGAACTAGAATACATCCTATAACAATACCATAATATGAAAATTAACTCAAAGACAAATGAAAATATGATCTTTTCTAATGTTTAATCATAAATTCATGTAAAGTACGAAAGAGATGTGATGGAAACACATAAGTCTAAATCCCGCACAATAATGGATTGATACAAAGAATAGGTAAGTGGAAAGGGGTTAAATATGGGGAAAACATGGTATAAAAAGATTCCATTTTTGGACCCCAAGATCTTGCCCAAACTGAAAATCTTGCATGTCCTCATGCAACCCAATACTTCTGCATTAGCCAAACTGTAGGGACACTTTTCTTTTTCATTGTATATACTTCTATGTTAACATTTTTTAATTTTATCTTTAATGCCTTGCTTTCTATGGGTTGTCAGGAACCATCCTTCAAAATCCACATTAGCATATTGAAACATTTCTGGTAAGATTTCAAATTTTTTTATGTTGTTGCAACACACATGCATAGGTCATTGCAACAAAACCTACACAGGGAGTTGCAACAAATATGAAATATTTCATGCATATTGTAATCCAGATTAAAGATATTATTGGTGGTTTTGTTTATCCCAATTTAATGTCTATGTCCATAGAAAATCATAATGATTCGGTTCACAACCCTCAATATATAAATAAATAAGTTGCAATGTGTGAGTTGCAACAAGAGTGTTGTCGAAGTAGTAGTGAGATTCTTGATCCATTTTCTCTTAAATTACAAACCAAATTTCTATGGAATTTTGGAAGCATTCTTGTCATATTTTATTGCTTCTCTTCAGCAAAAATCATGACCGTATGATGCCCACATCACAATATATAAACAAATAAATTTCTACACATAATATAAAAAAATAGAGTAACAACAACAATTTTATAACATGAGCAACAATAGTAAATCATAACTCATGACATGGTGATATTTTGTGACCTTCTATTGGTTCTTATGTAACAAGAACATGAATTCCTATTGTTGGTTCTTTCATAACAATAATAGGGCTTCCTTGTGTCATTAATGGTGAAAATTATTGTTGTCCTCTGAAAAACGAAAATTGTTGTGGTACATACCCAAACTGAAGGACGAAGACATATTTTTTTGTAGGAATGGATTCTATAGAATATTCTTCTACTATAGGTTCTTGTGGGGAATATTATTCCTGTCTAGGTGACGATTTTTCCTCTCCCCCAAACTAAATTTTTTTTATCAAGTGGAAGGCTAAGAAAACAATGTTGTTCCAATTAAGAAATGCAAAACAATTCACCCCTCCCCCAAATTGAAAATGTTGCATGTCCTCATGCAACACAAAGCATGCAAATGGGATATGATCTACTTGAAAAATATGCTACTCAAAACCATATATTAGTGTAGTGGACCTAGAAAACTCTCATGATGTAGGAAAGGAAGATACAACATTTAGAAAATGTTGTATGTTCCCTTCAACTGCTTATTTTTTTGTTGTTGGTTCTTGTGGATAAACAAAAATACCTTATTTTTCTCTTATTGTTGGTTCTTGTGTGGAAGCATCAAGTCCTTTTATTGTTCTTACTGTTAGTTCTTGTGTGGAAGCAACGTGGCCTTCTATTGTTGGTAGTGTTGAATTATTCTCATGCATGGATATTGGAGTGGAGATGGACAAGAATGGTGAGGGAAGGTTATGGGATATAGAGGTGACGGTGTTCACCCCGCAAATGGAAGAAAATTTTCACCCCCGAGAAATGGAAAAACATGAGGAATAAGGAAAGAGGCCTAAGTGTCTTTCCAAATACAAATTGATAGAATTTAATGAACTTAGATTAAATAAAATGAAGAAAACATACATGCACTTACCTAAGAGTCCCATATTGTTTACAACATCATCCTAAGAGGAGAGAAATCTAATATGGTCCATTGTAATGTAAAAACTTGGTAAGAAAGAGGAGTGTGGAGCTTGGAACTTTAGATATGAAATAACCTTATGATGGAGTAGAAAAAATTGGAGATCTTTATTCAAAGAGAAACCTTGATGGAATTATTTATTTCTCACTTTATTTGTAAACCTTGTCTATCAATAAGATGATTTTCAAGAAAGATATGTCTGACTGTACCCAAAGGGTTTTAATAGTTAGAATTGTTTTATTCTCGAGCAATTCCCATCAACAATTTGGTTATCAAGAATTCCTAGGGTCTGATGGCTCTTAAGACAAGTTTTCACCATCAAATATATTAAGGGGAGGGGTAGGATAATAGGGTAACTTGGCACAGTAAGTGGGACAAACTAACTTTATTGTGTGGGTTAGGGGTGGGTGGAGTGCAAAATAATGGAAGTGATGGAGTGGTGGGGGATGAAATTATGATTTAAGTGTAGTGGTTATATGAATGATATTTGGGTAAAGGTCATTAGATTTTAGAGATAACCACATAAACAAATGAGACTTTATGAAATTCAACATGCATGTATCTGGTCCATATTATTTTTGGAATGAAATGAAAGAAGATATATTACAATGAAATACACATAAAATTTTCTAGAAATAGATAAATACAACAGTACATGATTTCTATTAATGAAATAATTGTACAAAGACTGTAAAAATACATAGTGCAAGATTCGCTAGAATGGTGGAAACTTTATCTCTGAGAAGAGATGTGACAAATATGCTCATACAAAATAGAATGATTATAATGAGGCTATGAAGGAATTTTTTATTATAAACATGAATGACAAAACCCTATACCTCCAAAAACCTAACCCTAGGAGATGAAGCGTTGAAAGTCATGTGGGCCCCATTGGGGTAAGTTAGTACATTAACTTCTCGGGGTCATAAATTTTGCATACGATTTTTGTTTTAGGTGTGTGATAGCCCATTGGAAAGGTATTTTCGATATCAATGCATTATGCCATCAAAATCTAAATTTGTCTATAGTTTGACTGTGGCAAGCCAAGAAAAAACTCTTTACAACCCCAAAATGACTCTAGAAGTATAGAAATATGTACTGACATGAAAAATTCCAAAAGAAGATAGTTGGAATAGGTGGGAGGACACCATAATCCCCCTATAGTTTGTGCAGGGCTTCAGGATAGCCCCGTAAGTGTAAAAACCACAATTACAAATAAATTTCCCCATTACAAAAAAAATGTTGAACTGATAACTGTCCAGATGAGATAGTTGGAATTTGGAATAGGTGAATGGCCACCAATATACACCTAGATCAATCCTCCCCCCTTAGGACTAAATGGTCTCCATTGTGTTGAGTTACTAGGGAAGAGGGGAAAGGATTTTATGAATCTGAATCTTGGTGATTTGTGTGCCTTATTAGAGAATTTGTGTTACTTGATCTATGGAAGGCTATCACGAACCTGTTGCTGACAGGGTTGAATTTGTTCCAACAAATTGTTGTCTCTGGGATTGATAAGACATTGTGTAGGAACCTGTTGTTCTCGAGTTTATACTTTAAGGTTATAAAGTATACTGTTAAGGCATCCAAAAAAAAAAAAGGTAGAGAGAGTTAAAGTGTAAAGGTGTCAATGATTAAGAGAAAAGCTATGGTTGGTTTCTTAATTGTCTCTGTCTAGCTTCCCAATTCTCCTGGATTCTTATATCCCTTTCAATTGCTTCCCATGAATGTTGTAATTCCACCCAGGTGCTTGCTGTCTATAAGATAGTGTTAAATAAATTTAAATCAATGCTACTTTGATCTGAAAGGCTGGGCTCTATATTGGGTTGTCTTGTAATATGTACAATCATGAAGGATAAAGGTTAAAATATCTAATACTTTGTTTCCAGGGTTTAGTATTTCTGTTTTAGATTATAAGAGAAAAATCCCAAACTTAAATTAATAACATGATAATTTCAGAGGTTGTTTCTTGTTCCTGAGTTAAATTTGAAAATCATGAAAGTGATGGGAGAAAAATATAAAGTTTCTTAAACAAAATGAGGCATCAATCATGGAGGAATCTCACTTTGCGATAGGGTAAGGAGAAACAAAAGAGATATTTAATGAAGCATAAAAATATAGTAACCTGAATAATCTACAGGTCTTGAACCTGCTAATAGAAAGGACAGGGGAAAAACTATAAACAATTAGATAACTCAATAACTCTAAACCATAGTAGATGTTGTACTAAATTGCAGCTGGGCATTCATCAAATATATATAAGGTAAAGATGCTGAAAATGAAAGTTAAAGAGGAACACATAACTCGGGGTTGACAGAATCTAGAATCTCCGTTTGTATTTTCATTAATCACTCTAAATGAGAAAATTATCTAGTACAATTGGCCACAAAAAATCCTTTTCTAAGTATTATGAAATTATATTTATACCAAGTCACCAATTCTTGACAGTTGGTGATTTCCTCAATTCTTGGGGCTAACGGTTGCAAAAATGCAAACTAGAACCATTTGCACAATTATCTTTTATTTCTCTATCATCTTGATAATATGAGTCTACAGTATGACACTTCATTTCTTATTTGAAATATCTCCTTCCTTTGGTCTGAGACATTCAATACATTTTTCTAGAAAATGCACTAAACATCTCGGAGGCTCTGGTGTATCCTTTGCCTCGAACAGATAAAGTTTTCTCTGAATTTTTGGAAGTCGGTCTTCAATCCTTTTGTCAACAAACTTAACTGATTGCAATTTTAAATTCAGCTTCACCAACCACTTGTCTATTTGGGAAACATCAATTTCTTTTGATTATGAAATTTCAACTTGAATTTCATTCAAGTTCTTCTTAATTTTCAGTTGATGTTTTACAATTTTGATCTGTCCTATTAACCTAGGACACTTGTCTTCTCCAATGACTAACGATATTTTGTCCAACAAATCGAAAGTCTCTTCGCAATCATCCTTGACTTCCTTGGCCATTTTCTTTCTTTTGGCTATGTTGGCATCCCATACTTTAAGCATGATATCACCTCTGATCTTCTCTGTGACATATGGTCTTGGATTTTTTGATACCTCTTCTTTTGCCGAAAGTACCACTTCTTTTTGAAAAGTACTTCGGGCTACTTGAGCCTCTTTTTCTTTCAAAACAATGTTATCGAAATATTGACTTACTTCTTGGAAATAGTTCTGAATAACCTCTACTTTAGAAATCAATCTTTGTTTCTCTTCTTCTATCTTTGTATGCACCTCCAATGTCTGGGCTTGAAAAACCTTTAAATATATTACCTGATTTTAAATAGAATTCAATTTAGCATGTAGTTGTCTTACAAGTTCTTCTTTCCAAATAACTTGCACTTGACGCGTTTGCATCTTCTTGTTCATATCGTCTAGACTTGATTTAAGAAATTGAATTTCCTGTTGGTAAGCAACTTTGGCTTGCTCAAATCCTTTATTTATCTCCTCTCTGATATTTTTCTCAGTATTTTTTATTTGACTTTGTAGCTGGCTTATCATTTGGTTCCTTTGTTTCAGCCTAGATTTCGGATTGTCAACTGTAAATATATTAGATGTTTCTAAGGATCCCATAGAACCTACTACCTTTGTGGTGAAATCTTCCTCCTCTAGGTTTTGTCCATCTACGAGTACTTTGTGTTTATTTACCATTGTTTCTACTTTCAAATGCATTTTCTGCTTTACCATAACTCTCCTCTTATTACTAAAAAATTAATCAGAGGAAGGTATCTCTTCTCTAGATATTGGAATAAGGTCACTTGCATATATAAATTTCAGATGAGGAGTCCCAAAAGTTGACTGTAAAGGGGTCAATGATGCAATAGGGCTACCCAAATCTGTAGATTGAGTTTCTCCTACTGTTTTAGGGATATCAGTAGGGATAGTTGATGATAAACGAGGAGTCGTTTGACTCGACTTTGGAGGTGTTTCCGTTTTTGGAGATTCTTATTTTTGTGAAGACCCTTCAGTCTTCTTGGGATTTTCATCTACAATTCCTTTATCCCGAGCCTATGATCCGAAATTGGGGGAATACCTTCTTGCGCTGGAGGAGGGGTTGTTGATTCTTCCTATAGCATATTTGGAAAACCACTTCTCCTGTGCTTCTGGAAAGTTAGAAAGTTGGTATGTAGGTTGGGTGATAGTGCTTGAAATCTGTCTAATATCTCCTCGTAGGTTCTAGCTCCTTTGAACATGTCATCACAGGGTGAATTTTCATGCTCAAACATTTTCATGTTGCAATGAGCAAGGTGATTTCCAAAAATTTGATAAGGATTGTGTTTTCTGAGTTCAAGATATACCAATTTGATGTCTTCTAGTGCTGGAGCTTCTACCTTGGAATGACCAAGGTTAAGCAGTGAGAAATTCCCAACCTATACAGGGAAAAATGGCAAGAATTTCTTCTGAAATTCTTTCAATTATGTGTCAATGCCACCTGTTACTGTTTGGTAGGCCACCTCCCTGCACACCAGTCTGTCTAGAAGGAACTTTTAAAATTCTTGAGGAGGAATTGAGAAACCGAAGACTCTGACATAAGAGAAATTTTCCTCGATAAACCAATCAACAATTGTTTTGAGGTTTTCCATGACTTGCTCTAAAATCTGAGGGGGTGAGTATCCATATAAAATTTGGTGCACAGGTATCACTACGTAGTGACATATTTCATAAAATAAATCTTTAACATTCTCCTCCCATAGTTTGGAGTGATAAACATGAATGGTTTTAGTATAGGCTGGGTTCCAGCTCCAATTCATTAAGGGGAATGGAGTCATGTAACAAATAGAATCCATAATATATGCAGACATATACAAATATACAGGTTGACCTTTTGATTTTTTCATTTGGTACTATGCAATATCCTTAGCTAGATTATCTGATAACATTTTACCCTAGTTGAAACTGTAACCCTCGGCTACTTCATGTAAAAGTGGCACCCATTCTACGGGGAAATGGGTAGGGATTTTCTTCCCCAAAAGTCTACATAGAATTAGAGCTATATAAACCATGTATTTGTTTAATAGAGTTGTGGCATAGATTCCATGGGTATCAACTCTAAATTTTTCTAGGATTCCCCATCATTCTTTGATTATACTTAGGTATGTTTGATCAAACTCTGTACACTCTTTTCTTTGAAATTATTGTACAAACTAAGTGTTAAAAATGTATTTAGAAGTAGGGGACAATTTATACATTACTTGGATGTGCTCTGGTCTAAACAAGCTGATGATGACCCTTTGGTTATTTATAATGCTCCTTGTCTGAATGTTGGCATTCTCTAAAGCCCAACTTATCATTTCACTGTAAGGAATGAGTCTTGGCCATGTGGCTATCTTATGGAGCTCAGACTCTGCTATATCCCTGAGTTTGTTTTTAGTCCTTTTGTTCCCGAGATCGTCGGGGAAATTCCTAATCTCATACTCTAAGGTTTCAAAAATCAGTCTCTAGAAATTGATGGAATCTATAGCATGTGGCATAGTATCGGATATAACATCTCCATCTAGATTTGAGCTTTCACCTGCCTCCTCACTCTTCTTAGGCTCTTTTTTGGGTGCCATGGTCTTTTTGCAAAAAATTGAAAACCTGTTACAGAGAGGAAATGCGTAAGCTCCTTTGAATGTAACTCACTTCTATTCTGAAAGTAGGAATGAAATTTGAAATAACAAACCTTTATGAACCCTTAACTTGTCTTAGATTGAGTGTACAGATAAAAGTGATAAAAATTAAATGATTTAATGGAGGTGGTACACCTAAAGATACACACTTTACATTAAAAATATCCTCATTAATTTGTTATAGATACTGCCACCTATCGACGATTTCAAACTGAGATTTCGAAAGGAATGTCTTCGAAAACTCCCGAATAGAGAAACACGAAAGGTCATTTAGTATCATTAAACCTGTTTTAATGTTAAGTTAATTATACTTAAGCGCTCAATACTTTCAGGATTTTGGGGTTCGGGGTTTTATGAATGTGAAAGAATAATATCTCTTTGTTTTCCCGAAATGCGATTGATTAACGATTTGCTAAGTGTGTTTAAAAATTAGTTAATAATAATTAAAAAAAAGGGTTCAGTGAAAAGAACATCGATATTTGAACTGTTGTTTAAGTCAAGATGACCAAAAAGGAAAATGCGAAAGGCTTAGAATGCCATTTAAACATTTTTAATTATTCCTTTAAATTCGTTTTAAATTCTTTTAAACGATCACTTTTTGGGACTTTAGTACCGGGAATTTGGAGTTGTTTTTTAAAATTCATACTTCATGAATAGATAAAACCCAAAAACTGAAATTCCTGAAAGACTTTTGACTCCTTTTTAGAACTATGGGCGGCTCCATAACTAAAAAATGATTGAGATTTGGGTATAGAGAAGAAATATTAAACTTCATTTCAACAGAACCATTATAGGTGAAGAAACGATATCTTATTTCTTTTCTGCAATATGCTTCTATTGGATAGAAGGTGTTGAGGCTACAGTGGTTGTAGTGGCCTCCTATGCATCCTTTGAAAAAACTATGAAGAGGATGAATTTTTTAGTATGCAAAATTACCTTGTGGAACTTTTTTGGTGGAAAAATAGTCAGAACTGCCTCTGGTATCCTGTATAGATGACAACCCAGATTAATAATGACACTATGGGGTTGAGACTCATAAAAAAAATGATTTTTCCACATATATAGTTGGACCAAAACAACATCACAGACATCAATATGGGAAACATCACACACTACCTCATCCTTGAAGGGTTGGATGCCATAGGACATGCAACATTGTTGGATGACATGAAGATATCATCCCTGATGAAGCCACCTGATGTTGTATGGTTGCAAGTGTGGTGTTTTTGACAACCCAAACTATTTGATGACCTCAATTGAGATGAAGTTATTCTAGTTGTTGTTATCAACAATGAAATGCAACATGGTCCCCTTCACCCACATCTGTGAATGGAAGAGGCACCCCCCCTCTTCAATATGTAATAGTTCTTTTGGTTGAATTTTTGTGGTCCCGACAATAGTAGTGGGGTATGCATTGATGATCTATCTATTTTCAATATTTTCTAGATCAAATTCTGAATCAGGGTTCGACTCCTTGTCTTTGACCTCGACCACCAATGACTGTTTCAAGAAACATTCATCGATGTTGTGCCAAGGGATTTTTTGGATGTCACATGAATTCTCAGTGTCATTGTTTGTCTTTCCTTTACCCTTCTTTTCCTATGTCTTGGACTAGTTGTCGAGAGGATTTTGGTTAGGGTCATCTTTTCCATACTTTGGTTGTTGCGTATTTGTATACCGAAACTCCCATTTGTTATGGTGCCTAAATTTCTGCTCAATTTTGATAGCATATCGATAGGAAATCCCAATGATGATATGTTTAGGAAATCCATTTCATTTTGGTCATTTTGGATACCTATGCATAGCCCCATGGTATTTCAGAACTAGATTTCTCTTAGAGTATTTGATACCTAACTTGGTGCACAAGGTATGGAAATTACTTGTGAACTCTTGTTGTAGTGTGGTCCATCTCATGTACTGGTGTTCATATTTATCAAATAATTTTTAAACCTGTGAAGTAAAGAAATTCATATAGATTCTTAAGAAAAACAAAAATTAACCAATGTCTCATTCACATAGTACACAAAGATTTATACCAGAAACCCTCAACAAAGGAAAACCTTTCTTATATTCATTATATCGAATTTCGCCATTCACCATACAATATATACAATTTTTTTAGGTATTCCTTAGATACCAAAACCCTAATACCTTAATCCAGGATTAATTTAGAAAACCACTAAAAATAGCAAAATCCACCCAAAAATAAATTTCGAGGCACTTCCCCCAACCCTGTCAGCTCCAGGTTACCGCCTGTTGTCGAACACTGTGCGTAACCAAGGGGGGGAATATATGAGATCCCCCTAGGAAGCACCCAATGCACATGACACAGGGAGCACTACTGGGAAGGGATCGCCAGATGCAGTTGTCAAATCTGACACGTCCACACACACACATGTAAAGAATATAACACATACCGAACATTCTTCCACTTGTTGTTTTCTTTGCGTCCAGGGGTCCACATGATTATATAGTCAACAATCCAAGGCAACAACTCTCATAGTTACTCTACACCAGGAGAACATTTTTGTGCTCATAGACTTTGTCAATGAATATGCAATATCCTTCAAAGTTTCAACCTTTTCTAGCAAAACCTTGTTTTCTTCAACCATGTCTCTCACAAAGTGATATTGAACATCAATATGCTTTGTCTTTGAATGATAAGATGGGTTCTTTGCCAGGAATATTGCACTCTAACTATCACAATTTGATCTCGTTGCTTGTTTTACCAACCCAATACCTAAAAAAAATCTCTCTAACCATACTACTTCCTTGCTCGCATGAGTGGCTTCCATGTATTCAGCTTCTGTAGTTGAGAGTGCCACTACAACCTGTCTTTTGCTCATCTAACTGATTTCTCCTCCAATAGGTTAAAAACACACCCACTTATAGATCTTCTACGATCTACATCTCCATCCCAATCTGCATCAACAAAGCCATGTATGTCCACCACTCTGTCCAATCCTAGTCTTCCTTGGTAACACAATCCATAATTGGTAGTGCCACACAAATGCCTGAAGACCCTCTTTACTTCTGTCCAATTCTCCTTCCCTGTTTTTGACATATACCTGCTCAAAACTCCCACTACATGTGCAATGTCTGGTCTAGTATAGACCATTTCATACATCAAATTTCCAATTGCACTGGCATACAGAATGTGGGACATGTCCTCTTCTTCTTCCCGTGTCTTGCAACACTGATATGCAGATAAATTTACACCTATAGGAATAGGAACCTTGACCAGCTTACTTCCATTCATATTAAACCTTTGCAATATCGTCTCAACATATTTTCTCTGATTCAACCAGAGTTTCTTGTTTGCACGATCTCTTTTAATCTCCATTCCCAGAATGAAGTTAGGATCATCGAGATCCTTCATGTCAAATTTGGAGGATAGTTGTGATTTCACCTCCTTGATAACATCCATGTTATTTCCTACCAACAACATGTCATCAACATACAACACTACATAAATGAAGTGAGTACCAGCCTCCTTGGAATATACACAGTGATTAAGCCTCCTCCTCACAAATCCCAATCCAAGGATGTATGTGTCAAATTTTTGGTACCACATCCTAGGTGATTGCTTTAGACCATATAATGAATTCTTTATCTTACAGACCATCTCTTTCTTTCCCTTCACTACAAATCCTTCTAGCTGCTTCATGTAGATTTCTTCTTCCAGATCCCCATGTAGGAATGTTGTCTTCACATCCATCTATTCCACTTCAATATCAAAAGAAGCAATAATAGATAAAATAAATATAATATATGTTAACTTGGCAACAGGATAAAAAATCTCACCAAAGTCAATTCCCTCTACTTGGGAATAACCTTTTTCTACTAACCGAGATTTTTGCTTCTCCACTTTACCTTTTGCATTAAAATTCTTCTTAAACAACCATTTTCTACCAACAGATTGTCTTCCAACTGGAAACTCAACTATATCCCATGCCTCATTCTTATCCAAGGAATCCATTTCTTCAACCATGTCCTTCTTCCATAGTTTACTATCCTCTGAATTCACTACTTCCCTGACAGTTATGGGATTATCATCAGTAATAGATAAAGAAAAATTAGAACAGAAATTAGGTGTACTATACCTTTCTGGTTGCCTTGTTTCTCTCACTGATATCCTCAATACTGGGGTATGAGGTTCTTATTCTTATTCTTCTTCATCTTCTTCAGATGATTCGTATTTTGTATCATCCAAATCAAGATCTATTTTCTCAGGTTCTTCTTTCCTTGGTATGAATTCTTATTTGGAAACATCTTTTGCCTCTCTAAAAAAAACATCCTGACTGTAAACAATATTCTTAGTTTCTGGGTTCCAAAACTTATAACCTTTCACACCATCTTTTTAACCAATAAAGATACACTTTTCAGATTTATTATCCATCTTACTCCTATTTCACTTTGGAACATGTACATAATCATCACAACCAAATACTCTAAGATGTTCAAGAGAGGGTTTCTTTCTAGTCCATACCTCATGTGGAGTTTTATTATCCAATGTTGATGAGGGTGATTGATTGACCAGGTAACATGTTGTACCCACTGCCTCTACCCAAAATTCCTATCCTAACTCGAAATCACTGAGCATGCTCCTTGCTTTTTCCATCATTGTCCTATTCATCCTTTCTACAACTCCATTCTATTGAGGAGTGTATGGAGTAGTCTTCTTCCTTGCTATACCACACTTCTTACAAAATTCTTTGAATTCATTTTTGCAGAATTCCCCACCATTATCTGTTCTCAATACCTTTATTTTTTTCCTTGTCTGATTTTCTATGAGAGCCTTAAACTCTTTAAATTTATCAAATAACTCAGATTTCTTTCTAAGAAAATAAATCCATGTGTTCCTTGAGAATTCATCTATGAATGAAACATAATACAGATATTTACCTAGGGATGGAATAAGAACAGGTCCAAATACATCACAGTGTATCAATTCTAAGATACCCTTTCCTCTTGTAGCATCAGATGGGAATCTTACTCGATTTTGTTTACCATATATGCAATGTTCATAGAAATCAAAATCCAGAGTGAAATTAGACATACTTTCAACCATTCCCTTACCGTGTAGAAATTTTGATACACTTAATGTGTTCCTGCGATTCTCTTGATCTAACAATTTCCGCTACTCTTAAATACATAATCGCTTCTACTATTATTCTTGTAGAAACAATTAAACCACGATCACAACCATAATGCACAAAGTGAAATATCAATAACACACAACATAGAAGTTTTACCGGGAAAGCGTAAAGCTAAAAACCCCACTATCATATATTATGTATATCATGAATCATGAAACAATCTCATACAAAACTCTAATCCAAGATCTCTCAGTACAATACAATCGTCTCACACTGTCATACACAAATCAACAAATACATGTGCCAATTTCCTATGTCCAGACAACTTGCCTCCTCTGCAAAATATCTGCAATTCGAATTCTCACAATGAATCGAATCATTCATGAATTGCCTATCTTGCACATGCTCATAAGCATATCCAATGCATGTGTGATCAAATCACAACTGATAGCCAAACTGTCCCTTTCACCTGCTATCTCAACTGGGCCTCCACTAGATTTGACATGCATGTAGTTAACCGTGGTGAATCTTCAGTTGCATGTGAGTTCACTGATTAACTGAACTCTCACTAGTGCATGTTTAGTTACAACTAGTACAATTGATCTTAACTCACTTAACTACACTTATAATTCTATTAAAAATCCAACTCACTCAATTATGAATGAAATAATAGATTAATATTTATTGTCTAATTTAATTAAGGGAAAATTAAATTAGACACATGTTTCTTGTTGACTTTTCAACACTCCCTCTCAACAAGAAAGGGATTATCCTTCACCCTGATCATGTCTATATGATATTCAAATTTTCTCCTGGTGAGCGCCTTCGTCAAAATGTATGCATCCTGATCTTCTATAGGAATGTATTAAAGCAACATGATCTTCCACTGCACACAATCTCTGAGATGATGATACTGGATATCTATATGCTTAGATCTGTCATGAAACACGAGATTAATTGAGAATTTAATGCAACTCTGATTATCACAATAAATCATTGTTGGATCTAAATGAGAACCAAACAAAATAGCCAAGATCTTCCTCATCTAGATAGCCTCACATGCAGCTTGGATCGTTGCCATGTATTCTGTTTCCACTGAACTAAGTGCCACAGATCTCTGTTTACTGCTGTACCAAGAAACAACTATAGATCCGATACTAAATATCTCCCCTGATGTGCTCTTTCTGTCCATTGGGATACTTACCCAATCTGCATCCGTGAAGCCATGCAACTTCACCTCATCCATGTGTCTGTACCATAATCCATACTCATATGTGCCCTTCAGATATCTCAGGACATGATTACCCACCTTCCAAAAGAGTTTGGTAGGCTTAACCATCACTTGACTTAGCTGGTTAACCGCATAGCAAATGTATGGTCTTGTGTTCACTATATACATTAGCGAACCCACTAACTATCGATAGACAGTAGCATCCACTACTTCTCCAGAAGTAGCATCCTCTTTCCTCTAGTTTACTGGAAGAGGAGTATCCATGGGTTTGCAGCCCTCCATGTGAAACTTACCCAGTATCTCCCTTGCATACTTTCCTTAAGACACAAAAAGTTCACCATCTTGCTGCCATATTTCCAAACCAAGGAAATAATGAAGAAGGCCCAAATCCTTCATCTCAAACTCCTTTGCAAGATCCTCCTTTCATGAGTGTATCAACTGCTCATCACCAGTCAATATCAAATCATCAACATAAAGCACAATGATTAAAATCTTACCCTCCACCACAATTTGGTATAGGTTTTCATTCGCTTCACTTTTGGTGAAGCCCAATCCGGTGAAATAGATGTCTATCTAAGTGTACCAAGTACAGGGTGCTTTCCTCATCCCTTGCAATTCTCTCTTGAGGCTGCACACATGTGATTCCCTATCAAAGGTCTCAAAAACTTTTGGTTGTTCAATGTACACTTCTTCCTCAATGGTCCCATTGAGGAATGCAGTTTTTACATCCATCTGATGAATCCGCCAGCCCATCTGCACTGAGAGTGCAAGGATGGATATTATGGAAGAGTACCTTTTGACAGGTGCAAAGGTCTCATAATAATCTATCCCCTCTATCTGTGAGGATCCACAGGCCACAAATGTAGCCTTGTATTTCTCCACACTCCCATCAACAACCTGATTTACCTTGTAGATCCATCTCAAACCTACCACTGATTTGTCGACTGGCCTTGGGACAATTTCCCATGCACTATTTTTGACAATGGAGTCATACTCCTCTACCATAACATCAACCCAAGTGGGGTCCTGCACTACTTCCTGGAAGGAATATGGTTCAGTCACAATACATTTTCTCATAAGAGCCATGTATCCAACAAATCGATCAGGAGACTATCTCTGTCTGCACTGTGAAATAGGGGTTCCTATATTCTTTGTAGCATCTAGTCTCAATCTATCAGCTTCCATGGTGCGCTTTCTGCCATTTCTTATGGATGGCTCTGCTTGAGTGGTTTCCTCCACTCCATGAACCTCTTCATGTGGCTGATCCACATCTTGAGATTCATCATTGGGAACCAATAGTTCCTCTTCTACATGCAAGTCTAGCTCCCTCTCAAGCAACAACCGCATGGATTTCCCCTCATCGAATGTTATATCCCATCGCATGACAGTCATCTTACTATTTGGAAAATACACACGATAATTATGGGGTGTTTTTGTGTACCCCACAAATATCCCAACTTCAGCAATCGGTTCCATCTTCTTCTTGGCATCCTTGTTCACATGCACAAAAACAAATGAGCCAAATATTTTTAAATGTGAAACATCAAGTTTCTTACCAATAAAATCTTCTTCAGGTGTACTCATGCCAAGTACTCTATGAGGACAATGGTTCTACACATAAACCATAGTATTGCATGCTTCTACCCACAAATGCAATGGTAGGCCTTGATCATGCAACATTGCTCGTGCTGCACCCACAATCATTCTGTTCTTTCTCTCCATGACCCCATTTTGATGTGGGTTATGAGGTGCTATGAGTTCTCTTCGAATTCCTTCTTTGCTGCAGAAGTATTTGAATTCTTTAGAGATGTATTCTCCACCATTATCGCTCCTTAGAGCCTTCACTTGCTTCCCCGACTCTTTCTCCACCAATTCTTTAAACTCACAGAACTTTGAGAATGTTTGATCCTTCTTCTGCATGAAGAATATCCAACATTTACGGGAAAAGTCATCAACAAAAATAACATAATACTTGTGTTTTTTTGTTGAAGAAATCGAGAATGGTCCACACACATCTATGTGAATTCTCTCCAGGATCACTGAAGCATGGTTATCCTTTTCATGAAAGGTGGACTTTGCGTACTTCCCCAAGGTGCATCCCTTGCACTGATCTGACTGAGAAAGTGTTCCCCTTGGAAGTCTAGTAGATATTTGTTGCATGATCTTCAAGGCTCCATGATGAAGATGGACCAATCTCCTGTGCCATAATTCACCCTCATCCTGGCTCACCACTTTTTATGCCTTGCCTATCATGGCATTGCAATCATCTACCTCCAACATGTAGACATTCTTAACTCGAATCCCGATCTTCTTGACTTGACCTGTTGCTTTATGTCGTAGGTAGGCTTTACCACTGCTAAAAACAACATCATAGCCTCTGTCCTCCAACATTGCGACTGAGACCAAGTTTTTCTTCAGACCTAGAACATGCATAACATTTTTCAATTGAAATGGTTTACCTGACTCCCTCTGAAAGGTAATGGTATCAATACCAGTTGCACTGTATCGTCCATCATCGCCCATCTCTATATGCATTCTGAGATCTTTCTCCTCCAAGTCAATGAAAGACTCTTTATCTCCTGTCATGTGGAAGGAAGTGCCACTATCCAAATAACACACTGATCTCGATGCACTTGAAGCCATGCATGCGATCAAAGAGAAGTCAAGTTCAAATTGTGAGACAAGAGCTTCACCAGTTGCAGATCCAACAACTGTCTTGTTCTTCTTCTTCTGTGGACAGTTAGTAGTGAGATGCCCATGTTCATGACAGTGAAAGAACTTCACATTGGACAAATCAATCTTCTTGACTTTCGACTCGGATTTTGGATGGAATTTATTCCCTTTCCCTTTCCTTGCCTTGGTAGTCAAAGCACAATCCTCTTCATCATCATGCTTTGATTAAGATCCATCTCTGGTGTTCCGCTTGAACTCCTCTTGCACTAGATCCGACCATAGTCATTCCCAATCTGACAATTTTTCCCTTCCATTGACAGAGTCTTGATAATTGTGCCAACTCTTAGGAAGCCCTAGGAGCACCAAGCTCACCAAATCATCAACAACAACTATTATTCCCACACTTCCAAGATCATCCCGACATTGGACAAACTCTGTGAGATATTTTGGAATGGTTTCGCCTTTCTCCATCTTGATCTTCCTGAGTTTATCTTTGAGTGCCAATTTCCTATGGTCGCTACTGTTTTAGAACAGATCTGTCAAAACCTTCCACATTGCATATGGTGTGGTTTTCCCATGGAGACTTGAGACAATGTGGTCTCGTACTCCCTCCAATAGAATCCTCCTCACCTTCGCCACTTTCTTTTTCCATGCATCAATATTTGTAGTATCTGTCGCATCCGGCTTAGGAACATCTGCATCAATGTAACCCTTCAAGCCATTGTCTTTGAATACTGCTTCCATCCTGTCCTTCCAAGCATTGTAGTTAGAGATACCCTCGAGTGCATACTCCAACCTCAAGCCATTGAAATACATTTTGATCTTGAATCAGTTGTCGCACCAAGAAAATATTGCAAATTCGAATGTTATCCAACCACCAAAAATCAACCCTTGCAATCCCTCTTCCCTGGGAGGTTCGCACCACTACTGAGAGTAGCCTGAGGAAAGTTCGCACCCTACCTGTGTGTATCCTACGAACTTGCCTAGGAAGTTCGCACCATGCTCTACTATAGCCTGTGAGAATGATCAAGAAGTTTGCACCCTGCTCCACTGTTAGGGTGAGGGAAGTTTGCACCTTGATCCACTATAGCCTAGAAGAATGCCAATGAAGTTCTCACCCTACCTTTGTCTAGGGTGCGAGAATTGTTGTTCTTGAAAACACCATAAGTTTTCAGTATTAGGGTTTACACCCTGCTAGAGACGGGACCTTCGAGAATGCAATTATGTTCTCACCTCACTTCCATGACTTTGTGGCCTCCGTGGCTCTGATACCATGTAGAAATTTCGATACACTTAATGTATTCCTGCGATTCTCTTGATCTAACAATTTCTACTAATGTTAAATACATAATCGCTTCTACTATTATTCTTGTGGAAGAAATTAAACCACAATCACAACCACAATGCACAAAGTGAAATATCAATAACACACAACATAGAAGTTTTACCGGGAAAGCGTAAAGCTAAAAACCCCACTATCATATATTATGTATATCATGAATCATGAAACAATCTCATACAAAACTCTAATCCAAGAGCTCTCAGTACAATACAATCATCTCACACTGTCATACACAAATCAATAAATACATCTGCCAATTTCCTGTGTCCAGACAACTTGCCTCCTTTGCACAATCTCAGCAATTTGAATTCTCACAATGAATAGAATCATTCATGAATTGCCTAGCTTGCACATGCTCATAAGCATATCCATTTCATGTGTGATCAAATCACAACTGATAGCCAAATTGTCCCTTTCACCTGTTATCTCAATTGGGCCTCCACTCGATCTAACATCCATGTAGTTAACCGTGGTGAATCTTCAGTTGCATGTGAGTTCACTGATTAAATGACCTCTCACTAGTGCATGTTTAGTTACAACTAGTACAACCGATATTAACTCACTTAACTACACTTATAATTCCATTACAAATCCAACTCACTCAGTTATGAATGAAATAATAGATTAATATTTATTGTCTAATTTAATTAAGGGAAAAGTAAATTAGACACATGTTTCTTGTTGACTTTTCAACATACCGTGTAGTGTTCGAAGGTCCTTTTCTCCAATATGTCCCAGTCTTTGATGCCACAACATGGTCTTATTTCCAAGGACAATATTGGTCTTGTCTTCTTTATTTTTCTGCTCAGGTACAATAGAACTATTACACCCATTAGTATAAGTGCTTCGCAACAACTTGTACAAATTTCCACACTGAACTCCCCTCATCAACACCATTGCTCCTCGTACCATCTTGCAAGTGTTATTTCTAAATATAGTATCCACTCCTACATCATCCATATTGCTTAGAGATATTAGGCTCCTCGCTAGTTTTGGAATGTGTAGAACCCCAGGGAGAGTTCTAATCCTTCCATCTTTTAGCAACAAATTAACCCTTCGATGTCCCAAGATTTTGGCCATCGAGTCATCTCCTAGGAATACATCACCACCGTCGTATTTTTCATATTCATAGAACCACTCCCTGTGAGGAGTCATATAGTATGATGCACCTGAGTCGATCAACCATACATCACATTCTACATGTGTACTTGTAGATGCAAAGTAAACATCACCTCCTTCTTTAGTGGAGGTTTTCGTCTCTGTGGAAGAGGTACTATCAGATCCCTTTGGTTTATCAACCTTCTTAGACTTGAAATATTTCTTATAATTCTCTTTTTACCACACTTCCAACATTTCCTCAAAAATTTTCCTGGAGACTTAGATCTACCTATAGATTTAGGTCTCCCCCCCGAAGACTTACCGGGATTTCTATCTTGGGTACGCCCTCTTACAAATAAATCATATGTGCTATGACCATCCCTTCTTTTACACCTCATCTCTTCATATAACAAGGATGAAACTACATCCTCATACTTCAATGTAGATTGAGTGGTACTACCAATTGCTACAACCATATTATCCCAAGAGTTTGGCAAAGAACATAGAAAAGTAATACAATTATCTTCTTCTGCAATTGTAATATAATAGACAAGTTGACTTACCATAGTATTAAAGAAATTTAGATTTTTGGTCACAAAATCTCCATCTTCCATCCTAATATGATACAACTTATTTAAAAGAAACAACTTATTTACAAGGGACTTTGATTGATACAAGTTCCCTAAATTATCCCATAGTTCCTTGGATGTATATTCTCCCGAGACATTCAACAACACTGAATCTTCTAGGTAGAGTTGAATAGTACTCCTTGCTCCTCTGTCCAACTTCTCCCAATCTTTCTTTGACATACCAGTAGGTGGTGTACTAGTAGTTTGTGTACTAGTAGATTGTGTACCATTCGACTGTGTGCCAGTAGGCTACGTACCAGTAGGTTGTGTACCAGGATCCACAACGATCCATTGTTCTTTGTCTACAAGAAGGTCCTCCATATTGAGATTCCATAGCTCAAATTTTTTACCATTGAACTTCTCTATATCGATTCTAGAAGATCTTGCCATTCCTTTTTCTACACTTGAATCACCATTGCAAAAGCTCCCACTGAACCCAATTTTATCACAAACCCAAGATAAACTTGATCTATCAAGATTGAGCCAAACCCTCAGCAACAAAGGCATCCCTCTGAAGCCAAAAAAGAGCTCTGATACCACATATAAGTTTTAAACCTGTGAATTAAAGCAATGCATATAGATTCTTAATAAAAACAAAAATTAATCAATGGCTCATTCACATAGTACACAAATATTTATACTGGAAACCCTCAACCAGGGAAAACCTTTCTTATATTCATTATATCGAATTTCACCATTCAACATACAATATATACAATTTTTTTAGGTATTCCATAGATACCAAAACCCTAATCAATTTATCCAGGATTAATTTAGAAAACCGCTAAAAATAGCAAAATCCACAAAAAATAGCAAAAGCCGTCCTAAAACAAATTTTGGGACATTGCCTCGAATGCTACATGTAACCAGGGGGGGAATACTTGGCCCTCGTTGGGACCCCTCTAGGAAGCGCCCAATGCACATGACATAAGGAGAACTACTAGGAAGGGATCGTCAGACGCAGTTGTCAAATCTGACGCACCCACACACACACATACCCAAGATAGGACAATATTATTCCTTGACCGCATCCACAAAAAAATCCCAAGTGGGCTCAACCCCATATATTCCACACTCCTATGTGGAAATATACTTCCAGTAAGTTTCCCACCAATTCTTTACATGGGGGAGAGCCTTGAGGAGTGAGAAGGTGATATATTCCTTGTCGAAAAAATTGTGAACAGAGAAATAACCTTCTAGTAGATTCAACCATTTTTCTAAGGCATTTGCATCTATCTGACCTTCAAATATGGAAATATCAAAATTAAATTGTACCTCGAAGGGAGAGGTTCCTCCAAAGTGGTCTCTTGATGAAGATGCACCTGTTTCTATCTACAGGCGTTGAAGTATGTTGGAAAAATTCTCCATCATTTTGTCCCTCTATCATGCAAGATATTTATCAAGAAACATGTTAATATAATCTTTTGTTCCAGCGTTTTTTATTTTTTCCACCATAAATTGTTTCTTGGGTGTGCGAGAGCGATTTTCCTCATGAGAGACAAGCTTGAGACCCAACTTTCTACACTCAAACCTCATTAGGGGCAAGCACTGAAAAATGATCAAGAGCGACCTGCTCTGATACCACTGATCCAGATTATTTTCATAATGAAATGAAAACAAAGATATTATAATGAAATACACATAATAATTTATATAAATAGATAAATACAATAATACATGATTTCTATTAATGAAGGAATTGTACAGAGACTGTAAAAATATAGAGTGCAATACTCCCTAGAATGGTGACAGCTTTAACTTTGAGAAGAGATGTGACGACTACGCTCATTCAAAAGAAGATTCTTAAAATAAGTCTTTGAAGGTATTTTTATGATAAACATGAATGAAAAAACCCTATACAACCAAAAACCCAATCCTAGGAGATGAAGCACCAAAAGTCATGTGGTCCCCATTGAGATAAGTTAGTACATTAACTTCCCGGGGTCGTAACTTTTGCATATGATCTCCATTTTAGGCGTGTGATAGCCCATTAGAAAGTCATTTTCGAGATATACAAATTATTTTTTCAAAATTTGACTCTATATATAGTTTGACTTTGGAAACCCAAGAAAACATGGTTTAGAGACCCAAAACAACCCTGTAAGTACATACAGATGTACTGACATGAAAACTTCCAAAATAATCCAATTGGAATAGGTGGGTGGCCACCAATATCCACCTATATGTTGTGTATGGATTTAGGATATCCGTATAAGTGCATAACCCATAATTACAAAGAAATGTCCCCATTACAAAGAAACATGTTGAACTGAAAACTATCCAGATGAGCCAGTTGGAATTTAGAATAGGTGGATGACCACCAATATCCACATGGATCAGTGTCATTGAGCTAAGAGTAATGAAATGTATAGGCATACTAACTACGAGATTCTTGACCATTCTTTAGGGCTTCTAACTTCACAAGGCCATAACTCCTCAACCGTTAGGAACCACATGGTGTACCAGCTATCACCAGAAATGGAATGATGATGACTATCCATTCATGATTTTGTTACATGTATTTACATTTTCCATCATGTCCTTGTTCATCAAACAACTTCAGGTCCCATGACCACACCTTTGGGGCTTCATGTAGACTTCATCAAATGCACCATCATATATACGACACCTTCATGGTTTTTTGTAGACTCCATCACATGAACCCATGACATCTACTAAGATAAACTACTCTTGTTGACATCAATGACAACTAACTCACCATGAATCACGGTCACAACTCTGGGGTATCTCAAACCCTCCAAGGGTTGACATCAATGACAACAAACTTTCCAACACCAAATTTAGTTATTAAAAATGGGTTAAAAACTATACTTCAAGGGATATTTAGGATAGAAACAGGTTTTGAAAACATGCCCATTTATTCTCTAAAAAGATGATTGTCATGACTGTGTTTTTAGTGAATTCACCAAGTCAACATGCCATAAAATTAAATAAACAAGTGATAGATCCAAAATGGTGATTTGAATAGGTATGAATGCTTGTATGAATATAATTTTCAATGGAATACATCCAAATAAAATAAAAAAAATCAAGCATCAAGTTCCTAGATTGAGTTACATAACAGGTTGCAACAACTGCTGCAACTCTTAAAAAATGATATGACTTTTGAAATAAGATCTGTGTATTTTTGTGGGTGTATTATTTTCAATATAATATATTCAAAATAACCCAAAAAATTATATGAAAATGAAAACCAGCCACATACCATGATGATCGTACAAGTCTCAATCTTGAAGGCTTCTATACCCCCTTTCAGTTTCTTCAATAGAATTCACATTCACCAATGCCTTCTTCCTCTTGCCAACTTTCTCAAGAATACAAATCAAGCCTTTGGCATTCAATATGATTGGTATTCATGCTGACAAGAGTAGATATCAATGGGTGATATGGCTTGTTTCATTTTTTTCTTCTCTCATTGAAGTTGTGAAAATGGTCAACCATTAGTGTTGCAACAATATTCAACTATTGGTGTCACATCATCACAACTAGTGTTGCAGCAATGCGGTCAATGTTGCAACAACTATGGTAGCACCTATAACCTACTTTTAACCTTCTTTATGACTTTCAAAATATATTAGTATGATGATTGAATCTTGTTGCACTGAGTATTTTAGGGGTTCTTTCCTTTTATTCTACAATCCTAAAAATTAAACACACCTTACAAGATGAAAGGAAATACATTGTAGAAAAAAATAAAAATGCACATGTAACGGAAAAAAACAAAATTAATACTAGAAATAATATTTCACCATTTACAGTTCCCTGACAATGGTGCCAAAAATGTTTATTTTTTTTATTCACCTCCTTAATTTCTCAAGAAGATAAGTAGAAACATGTGCATTTAATTATCAATCCAAGGATCGTATGGAACTTCTGAACTTTCGTGCATTGTATATGTAGGAACAACTATTATTTATATGTGTTTTAGTCATAGTTTCAATGATTACATTTATTGTCAGAGTATAGAAAATTTTCAAGCTATGGAAAGGTTCTACAAAAATCCAAACTTATAGAAATTGAAAGCACACTTTTGCAGAAAATAAAATATCACATTTGTTGGAAATCAAATGTCACACATTCTGAAAAGGAAACAAACATGTTGGAAATGAAACACACCAACTACATGTATCAGGAATATGAATCAACTATCTATCGAAGCAACCCCAACAATCTAATTCTAGGAACACAAACTTTCTTGAAAAGAAACACATGGGATGCAGGTATCAAGAGTATGACTCAACTATCTCCCAAATGCAGTAAGACTAATTGAAAAATTGAAATCCTAAATTACTCTTCTAGAATTGAAATAGCACACCACACTTTTTAAAAATAAATCACACGTGTTGAAAATAAATTGATTAATTACTTGTTGGAAAATAAATTAGCTAATTCCTCCAAATTAGAGCCTAATCCTTGCCAATATGATCACTTATATTAATCCAATCGACAGATGCAGTCCTTTCATTAAGAACATTTATTTAAAACTTACAAGAATGTAAACTAAATCTGAAATGTAATGAGAATGAATAAAGAAATTAAATTCTATGTGAATAATCATCTACATGATTTGAATAACAATTAACAATTAAAGATTTTATAACTGTAATAAATCTAATGGACAAGTAAATTAATTGATCAAATCTGTCTACTATAAATCTACAGAATAAATCAAATTAATTAAATCATACACTATGGGAACTATAAGTCAATAATGAAAATAAAAGCTCAATATGAACTATTCCATTATGATTAAGACATTTTT
>JZKD02S1715773.1:534608-566085 GCA_000966675.3 Picea glauca | reverse complement strand
ATGGAGAGAGTTCTCTCTTTTATACATAAATTTAATGGAAACTAGATATAACGAATATCTAAATAAACCCACTCATGGATTTAATAAGTCCATAGTGATTACAATAGTTTCCTAAATAATGAATAGTTTCTAGAGCTAGCAGTTAACAATTAATGAATAACTCCAAGATCTTTTGCTAACAATTAGAAAATAATAAATAAATTCCAAGATCTTTTTCTAACAATTAGCAAATAATAAATAACTCCAAGATCTCTTTCCCAAGAATTCCAAGATTCTTGTTAAACCATCCGAACTAATATTTTGTCTTGGAATCACAATTAACTCTATATATTTAATTTTCTTGGATTAATATTATTGTTGCATGGATCCATAATTTGCATGTAGATTAATAACAACATGGCTCATGGTTCCAATGGCTCATAGTTTCGGTGTTTCCTCATGATTATGATGGCTCAAGAAACCAATTGCAGCATCATTCTTTGGATGAGTTGCAACACATAATAGTTCTATGGCGAGTTGCAATAACTGTTGTAAGGAATTGCAAGAACACGTTGCAACATAGAATAGTTCCTTGGGGAGTTGCAACAACTGTTGTAAGGAGTTACAACAACTGCGTGGGATTTGCAGCAACTATTTGGGAGTTGTAGCGACCAAGTTACAACAATTGTGTTGTAGTACTTGTGTTGCAACACTCCATATTTGTAGTTGTGGGAACCAAAATACATCCTATGGTGATACCACAATCAACAAATTAACTCAAAAATAAATGAAAATATGATCTTTTTCTAATGTTTAATCATAAATTCATGTAAATTACTAAAGACATGTAATGGAAACACATAAAATCTAAATATCCCACAATAATGGATTGATACAAATTCTAGGTAAGTAGAAAGGGGTTAAATGTAGAGAAAATATGGTATAAAAATATTTCATTTATGGAGCCCACAACCATATACATTCAAAATTCTTCAAAAAGTTCCAAAAATATTTAAGTACTCTTCTCCCATGATGTAATCATGATCCTCATGTATCATCTTCAAGACTATAACAGGTCTAATGGACTTATCTCCATCCACGCCTTTGTCATTAAAGATTATTTTTCATTCGGTGCTCTTCTTTCCAAGTGCGTGATTCATATATTCATTATTTAGTTGCAAGGATTTTTCTCTATTCCACAGAGCTACCTTGGGAAAGAATTAAGTTCATTTTTATTTTTGAAACACCCTCGTGATTCTAACCACTATTTGATCTGCATTCTTAGGTTACCTCTTGCTTGTTTAACTCACCCTTATAGGATTAGGTATTCCTTCACTTCCACACAATCCCTTGATGATGCATATTTCCAAGGCTTTTACATGTTATGAGAGAACAAACTCATCACCATATTTCTACTAACATTCTTCATTCTATGGAAATCATAGGGCTCCAATGTCCTAATAGTAGCCTTTCTTCCCGAGATTTCTGATTTGAATAATCATCATCTCATTTGTATTACACACATTACCAATAAATAAATCAATATATCAAAACCCATGGCCATCATCATTTTTATTAATCTGTTACCCTAACATAGATTTTATGTAGTCCATCCTCACGTGACTACTTTAACCTCTGAGTCTTTCATTGCAATATCTAACATTTCTTGAAATGTTCTCAACTTCATGAGTTAGTAATAATTACATCATTTCATTTGCTAGCATAATCATTTTTGTGAAATATAATATATGTATGCATTCAACAAAATGCATTCAATGATTATTTTAAGAATATATATTTATCTTAGCATTCATGTGTTTATATTCATTACTTGCATACTTTTATTTCTTATTCATGCATACCTATTCAATGCACTCTTGCATTCATTTTAGAATACCTTTTGTCTAAGTCATGCATCCCACCATTATGAATTGGAAGGTATGGCCAATGAGTCAACACATCATCCATACAATTTTCCTTGCTTGTTCAACCATTTGGATGCATTCCTTTTCAACCCAAACAAAACACCATGAATACAATTCCTCTTATGTTCTTCGGTGTTGGAAAAAAGGTTGCAATCCAAACACTAATTACAAGAAAAAATACCATTGGATACTTGTGTGGCACAATAAACTTTCCATATCCAACCATGCAATTGCCTAACACATGGATATATGTTTTGGCATTCATTTCTATAACATGGTTATATATCTTGTATTGTTGTGGTTATTAGCTCGTAACCAACACTATATTGACATACTATTATGCAATATGGATGCATTCAAAATATAAACAACTTTATAAATATCCTAGGCCTTCCTCCTTTACCATACCAAATGGTATATCATTCCTTTTAATCCATTCAATTACACACAATAATATCACTTTGAATGTTAAATTATGACTAAGGAACTTCTTACCTAAATTCCCTTCAAAAATTAATCAACATAGTATATCAAATTCATACCTAAATAGTTGTCTTTAATTTATTTGATGTCACATGATTAGTTGGTATCAATAGAGGCTCACTAGCTTCCTTCACCATCCTCTTATCAACATTTTACCCTTCTGATACCTTATTCATATGGATGACTATTAGCAGTAGCATAATCAACAACACTTGTGTCCATGCAATAAATTCCTTTTTCCCTGGGCACACATTCATGATTATCAACTTCCATCTATCATAAAATCCTTATTTCATATATGAAAATAGATTATCCCTAGTCTACAACATGTTATATGAACTCTCAAACACTTTAACATGCACTAATGCATATTTATATGCACTAGGAATGCATCTTCAACGTTCCCATGAGTGCATATGCATTTCATATTCATGTGTTATATATGGTTATCGAATAGGCCATTTCATAATTGTTGCTATAGAAATTGCATCAACCTCTTTCATCATTTATATGTTTCTTTCTTGTTCTTGTATGTCCTCAAATACCCTATATTCCTATAGCCTTTTGTGCTCTTTCTTAATCATTATGCATGATTTATTACTTATTTAATCACTTTCTATCCAAATCACACTTGGCCACTTTACATTTCCAATCATGTTCTCTTATTAACCTTAGATCTTCAATATCCATTTTCATTTTCGAACCATCTAATCTGTTGGACATATTTTCATTGATGTATTGTCATTGATGTCAACAACCAATGTATTTACATTATAATGATGAGTTGGTATGAACAAAGAGATGAAAATCCATGTACACAAGGAATAACAAATTAAGAGCTCAGGAGGGTTAGCGACTGAAGATTAGAAGATCAGAAGAGATAATGCACACGGATCTCAGAAGGGAAAGAAAAGTGCAAAAACATGATCATGATCGAAATCCCCATAGGAAAAACTAGGACCGTTGGATACGTAAGTGTCATATCAAGGGCAGGGATCGATTTACCATTGGATACTTGTGTGGCACAATAAACTTTCCATATCCAACCATGCAATTGCCTGACACATGGATATATGTTTTGGCATTCATTTCTATAACAGGATTATATATCTTGTATTGTTGTGGTTATTAGCTCATAACCAACACTATATTGACATACTATTATGCCATATGGATGCATTCAAAATATAAACAACTTTATAAATATCCTAGGCCTTCCTCCTTTACCATACAAAATGGTATATCATTCCTTTTAATCCATTCAATTACACACAATAATATCACTTTGAATGTTAAATTATGACTAAGGAACTTCTTACCTAAATTCCCTTCAAAAATTAATCAACATAGTATATCAAATTCATACCTAAGTAGTTGTCTTTAATTTATTTGATGTCACGTGATTAGTTGGTATCAATAGAGGCTCACTAGCTTCCTTCACCATCCTCTTAACAACATTTTACCCTTCTGATACCTTTTTCATATGGATGACTATTAGCAGTAGCATAATCAACAACACTTGTGTCCATGCAATAAATTCCTTTTTCCCTGGGCACACATCCATGATTATCAACTTCCATATATCATAAAATACTTATTTCATATATGAAAATAGATTATCCCTAGTCTACAACATGTTATATGAACTCTCAAACACTTTAACATGCACTAATGCATATTTATATGCACTAGGAATGCATCTTCAACGTTCCCATGAATGCATATGCATTTCATCTTCATGTGTTATATATGGTTATCGAATAGGCCATTTCATAATTGTTTCTATAGAAATTGCATCAACCTCTTTCATCATTTATATATTTTTTGTTGTTCTTGTATGTCCTCAAATACCACTGTATTCCTATATCCTTTTGTGCTCTTTCTGAATCATTATGCATGATTTCTTACTTCCTTGATCACTTTCTATCCAATCACACTTGGCCACTTTACATTTCCAATCATGTTCTCTTATTAACCTTAGATCTTCAATATCCATTTTCATTTTTGGACCATCTAATATGTTGAACATATTTTCATTGATGTCAACAACCAATGTCTTTACGTTATAATGATGAGTTGGTATGAACAAAGAGATGAAAATCCATGTACACAAGGACTAACAAATTAAGAGCTCAGGAGGGTTAGCGACTGAAGATCAGAAGCTCAGAAGAGATAATGCACACGGATCTCAGAAGGGAAAGAAAAGTGCAAAAACATGATCGGGATCGAAATCCCCATAGGAAAAACGAGGACCGTTGGATACGTAAGCGTCATATCAAGGGCAGGGATTGATTTCGGAGCGTGAAGGGAGAATTAAACTATACATTATTTCCAATCCTGCAATTATTATAGATCATCATATCTTATCGATTCAAAGATCGACGACTGTGGTTAACTCACCAACAATTGTACAACTTCAATTGTGGAGTTTTTGTGATGAATTAAATGACACACAAGTTACAGTTCCTCAATAGACATCGAAATTTGGATCGTGCTAAAGAAGGACCGTTAGATGAAGTTGAGTTAATCAAGGATTATTCTTAGGGAATCTCACTCCAAGAGAATTGGGAAGTGGGAAAGAGAATAAAATTGAATTCCCTAAGTCTTGAACTTCCATTAGACATCAGATCTAAGGAGCACTTCAAGATCGATGATAATCGTTAGATCAAGGTTGCCTAGTAGTAGTCAATTTTCAGCGTTAACCACTTCGGAAAAAAGGGTTCAGAACATATGATTTCACCCAAAGGACAGAGCTCTGAAGTCATGAAGTAAGACAAATGGTACACACATTAAGATCCCATGTCTTCATAGTACACATCAGCAAGGACATGTGGCGCATTAAGATGGTGAAAAGTGTCAAAGTCTAGTTGGCATTTTAGACTACGTAAGTCACAAATTAGGGTGACACATGGAAAATAGAATTAGGGTCCATGCCATCTTGAGTGATATCATTAAGACACATCACTTTAGGTTTACAGCCTTTGGGGATGTTCAACTTATCCTACTAGACAAATTCTTGAAGCACCGAAGTTCTGAAGTCATGAACTAATGCTAGTCGTAGATATGATATCCTCCAGGATGAATCATGACAGTTAGATCAAGCGTAGTGGAAGGATAGCGTAAAAAAATGAAATAAAGTAGTCACCACAATGTAATTACTTATTTAGTAGGTATACCTTTGGGGGGTGTTGGCATAGGGGTAGGCCCAGGGTTCAAGGCTTCAACAATGCACCAAAAAAACCCTAACTACTGGCCCTTTTGGCAATACCTGCAAAGAAAATGAAGTCTCACACGAGGTAGAGGCATGGGTGGTTGTAGGACTCAAGTGTATACAACCTAGATTAGACACAGATATGTGATCATGATACTTACAGAGAACTTAGCAGTTAATCATTCATTAGAATTTAACCCTTATTCACATCATAGGAGAAAACCCTAATTCCAGAACAACGTGGTATTTGACTATATCTAACACATCCAAGAATTAAGCACATCAAAATAGGTCATATCTGACATTCATTCATACTACTAGCACTAAGCTACTACTATCATATGCATCTAAACATATATCATTGCACTAAGAATAAATAATATGAATAACACAACAACCATAAAGAACAAAGAAACCACAATGCAGGATATACGTGGTTCACCCCAGTGTGGGGCTACGTTCACCAACTCTTCATCTTATTTATTATATTCCTTCAATATTCTTACATGAAAAGAGCATCAAAACTCTACTTCGCATAGGAAATGAGATCTATGCACACCTCACCAGATCCTCCTTCCTGGGTTTAGGTCACAGCACAAAACCTTCTTACATAGTCTGTACATAAAGCCTCTTACAATCACTTGCACTTATCTCTGCAAGTATTAACATACAGTATGCACAAAGCCTCTAGATCTACACTAAGCCAATCTTACTAGGTCTAGTTACTAGTCACCAATCACACTTATTACATTGCCTAGATATCTATTTATACATTACAAAAGGACCAAAACATGGGTAAAACCCATGGAACGACATCCCATATCTGTTACATAAGCCCTAAACCCAAAATCCCTAAAAAGGAGGTGAGATCCCCCAATATCCACTTCAACTTGCGCTCCTCCTTCGACCAACCTGTCGAAGTCCCAAAAGAGGTTAAACATGACCAAGGATCTCCAAAAATTGGTCAAGGGACAACAGGCCCCCAATACTCACCTATGACTCATCCCGAGTCACTCTTCTCTGGGTAACTCTGCCTCAAAATCTTCAAGCTTGGCTGGAGCTGATTCGACCTCCTACGTTGTTAGGGCCTTGTGCTTGGTGAAATCATGAATAAATACTTTGGTCACATGTCCTTCCAAGCGTTGTTCGATTGTGGAAACTAATTATTCTAGTTATGTTATGTGTCCTTCAATCTCCTCAAAAAGTAGGCAAGTTGCATCCTGTACTGGATGGATATTCTGAGTCACTTCCATGACTTTTCTCTATATGGCATGGATTTGTTGCTGAGTCGTGTGATTTTCTTGGGACCTTTTCATTCTGTCAACCATTGACATGGTCTTCAACTATTCTTGTACTATTATTTCTTGCTTCTTTGCCTCTTGGAGTTGTAACTCCAGTGTCTTTAGTTCAAGTTCCTTTGTAAGTCACTCGTAAGTCTACGCACTTCGACTGGTAATATGTTTACATTCTAAGTCTAATTACTTGATTCTATGGACTGTGCTTCCAACAGTTTCTTCTCTCTGGTATCACACGTCTTGCAGAATGCTTGGCACTATTTGTAGATCTAGTTCTGCTAATCTCTATTGAAGTTGTTTGATGGCTTCAACAAGCTTCACTACTTGATTCTCCACTGGGCCTTCTTCCATCTGTTCCAAGCCTGTCACAGAGCAATGTGCTATGGTGACTTCTTCTTTAACTCCAACCTATTCCACAAGCAACTGTTCTTTCTCTTTTTGTATCTGCACTCTATCCTCTACGAACTTTGCTTGGAGGTCATCCTTCTCATGTTTTGAAACTTGGCGTTGCTCTATGACTTTCTCTTGTACTTGCTTCAGGGCCTCTGTGGCCTATTATTTCTCTTCTTTGACATGACGAAGGTGAGATTCAGTCGCATATGCTATTCTATGGAGTTGGTCAGGCTCATATCCCATCTTTGTTTCTTCTAGTGGCAAGGGTGTAGTAGACACTACACGGCTGGAGTGAAGAGCTTGGTGTATGCCTCTCAACTCTTCTTCAATTATTTCGTACATGACCTCTTGTTTGGCTTCATTACAATGTAAAATATCTTCTAAGGTATCTGATATAGCAGAAATGATTAGGTCGATTTCATCCACCATGAACATAGTCTTTAACTTGGGCTTACTAGCTTTGGATTTCTTTCGTGAAGAAGGTTTCATGGGGGAAACCTTTCTTTTCTTGGAGTTCTCAGCTTCATCAATGGGATCCCTAGAAAATGTTACTTCGCCTTGATTCTTCTTATCTTCTTCCCCATTCTTACATTCTTTGTCTACTTCATCATCTCCTCCTCCACCAGATGAATCTAAAGCAGTCTCTTTAGATGCGTTGTTCATCTCTTGTACCTATTCTTTCTTCTTCCTTCTACTACTGTTGGGTGCATCATACTCTTCATGAGTGACCACCAGACTGCCAATTATGTCAGGGTTAGAAAGTTATTCCTGGTCGACTAGGATAAGGAATTATGTGGGCCATTCCTTAGTGATTTATTCCATGTCCTCCTCTGTAAGCTTATAGTATGATTGGAGTTCTTCTTTATGATCATCTCCACGCGCATTGATATAAATAAAATGCCTATCTATGCGGAACTTCACAATTGACCTGTATCTGTGAAGGGTGTTCATTGTCATACAAGGGAAGGACTCAATATCCCTCTTCTGCTACAGATGGTATCCATGGAACACCGTGTTCTACTACCACCGCTTCGCCATGTCGCTCGAATACCAGAGCGTGGTAAACTTCAAAACTGGTGGTTTCAATGGCTCAATGTTAGGGAAGGTCACTCCTTCTGTCATCTCCCAAGCAGTGAACGTGATGAGGATCAAAATCCAACTAAAATGGAACTCATAGCCTTGATCATGAGCATCATGCTAGTCTTGTTTTAACTGGTTAAATACGTAGCTTTCCCAATTCATTTGTATCCCTTCCACGCATTTTCCTGTGAGGTCAATGAAAAATCCCCTGACCTGTGTGGGTCTGTTCTTCCTTACTATATTACCAACAATCAAATGGAAAGTGAGGTGTACTGTGCCATTCTGGATGAGGCTACCTTGTAGCCTCACTTCCCCTTATCCACATTTCCATAGGTATATTTTTTCTTTTGTGCTAGGGCGCATTCTGCAACCTTCCATGGGTAAAAGTCTTGTGGGTGTGGTCCTTGTATGCTTAGGCTAGTGATCCTATGGATCAACACTATATTGATGGTGATGAATATATCTAACCATAGATAACCACCATGGAATCATGACAACAAGATCTTAACGCACGCATTAACCTCCTAGTGCCTTCCAAAGTGGGGTATCTTCATCACATTCAGGATAGTGGATTGTGCGATTTCCATGGTCCACGGTTGGGGGACGATATTCAATTTATTCCCCTTGGTCTTGGTCACATACTTATGTGGGGCAAGCATGCCATAGTTCTTTCAGTCTCCTAGATTATAGCCACTGATATTTAGGGTTAGAATCCTTTTGAACTGTGGTTTAATTGCTCATATCCCCTTTGGTAGGTGTGTAGTAATCAGGGTGTAGTTGAAGTCCCTCAGGACATTGTCATGACTCACTATACCAGGCAGAGGTGGGATGTAGTTGTGAAGGATGGATGGGATGAGATTCTCATTCACCATGTCATCACGATGCTTGGTTCATTTTTTGGTCACAACTTAGGATGGTCTAGATCCACGAGTAGTCGACGAGGAGGCTTGCACTCCTCTCGTCGATGAAGCTTGAATCCCTGGAGACATGACCTTTTCAGTCATTAGATCGATTATAATTTCCTCTACTGACTTTTCCACAGTACTGTGCTCACCCGACATACAGACTCATGATCAGATATATCAGGTCGATGAACAAACACTGAATGCAATAGAACAGTTGGCGAAGTCTCAATAAACACAACATGATAGTAGTCAACTCTCTGTGGGGTTGAATAATCATTGTTTTCAAAAGTGTTCTTGGTGCAACATTCGATGGGATAAATAGACAACTTCATAATAGATTCTTCCAATGGGTCAAAAAACCTCAATCAATACAATTCCATCTGTTATTCCACGGTCCCAACAATCTAATGGCGTGATTTAGGGCCATAAATACTTTTCTAACCATTCGTGAGCATCAGTATAACAGTCATAATGCCTCCAACAATTATATTTCTCTGCCATGGCGAAGTGTCAATCTGCTCTATTCTGATATTCCAAGGAAGTTCAAATTCTATAATTCTTTCTTCTGCGAAGTCCTTTATGGAGATTCTTACAATTTTTCTAAATTTAGTTTCTTCTTGTTGAGTTTTCTAGCCTTGTTTCATGTAATCTAAGTTATTGGGTTCCTTTTTCCATTTTGATTATTATCTTCTCTTGGCATAGTAAATTCACACTATTGATGATGTTTCATAGGGTTCAAGGGAAATACTCCTTCTCTGTCTAGGGTAGGTGCTCTACTCTCTTGTATGCATAGGTTTTTCAAGTCCGTATGTGTTCTTTCAACTTCAAGATACAGGTTTCTGGTCCTTATTAGCTTCGACTTGCTCTCCTATTCTTCTATCAAGTGCACTATACTCCTATTCATGAAATCCTTTAATTATTTCTTTTTCTGTTCTAGGGATTCCTCTTCTTATTTTCTTCAGATCTGATCTTTCTCAATCCAGGTTTTTCCTAGCAATATGGAAAATGGGGTGTTTTTCTCAATAAATTTAATGACCTCAAATTCTTCCTCTGTCAAAGTTCCATGAGAACTCACATATGTATTGGTAAGTCTTCCACATAGGGTTATCAACTTCCCTTTAAATAATCCTATTCTTCCTAATGAAGGAATCATATCAGGCTTTCCCAAAATTTCCCAAGTTCTTTCTGTCATGATATTCATCTGTGTTTCCTCATCCAGAACACAATCTATGTCGAAGTTTCATATTCTTGTTTCTATGAACTCTTTCTCTTTTAAGATATCTGATAGATTGGTGTCTCTGTGATCATTCATGGTTTCTTTCATTTGCAGTAATACAGTCTCTGATTCTTTCTGGGATTCTACCATAGTCTTAGTCTCTTGGCCTTTCCCATGGTTTTCTTCTTCCATATTCATATTTTCAACTTTAGAAATCATTCTAGGGAAATCTAGAACTTCATGGTCCATATCTTTACAACAAAGACAATTGGGTCTTCTACCAGGTCATTCCTTAGTAAGATGTCCTATTCTTATGAAACTGTAACAAAGGTTCAATCCTCTCTTTCTCTTAAATGATCCCCAACCTTTCCTATACTGTGCACTAGGATCACAGTAACTAGCCTGCAAAAAATTCTTTCTAGGGTCCTGCATCCATTTGTTAGTCCAATCATTCTTTCTATGCATAGGAATAACATATCATTCACTATTTCTATCATATCTACTCATCAAATATTCTTTCTTCTAGTTGTGCCCTAGTTTCCAGGCTAGGAATTTTTTTATCAAACATACCTAGATCCATTCATTCGAAACAAAAATTTTCACTTATCTTTCCTTTAACAAAGCACAAAGATTTCAGATCTTACCTTTTTAATAACAAATTTTCACTGTTCTTACCTTTAGTAGAGCACAAAGCTTTCATATCTTACCTCTTTCCTTCAGATCAGATTCCTTTCTTAGCACAGAGATTTGCAAGTCAAGTAGAATATTGCGAACTACAACAACAAATATATGAAAAAATCTTTTTCTTTTCCTCAGTTCCCAGCAATCACAGTTTCAGGTCCTAGCAACAAAACCATTTGTTGGCACAGGGGTAGACCCAGGGTTCAATGCTTCAATAATGTGGCACAAACCTACCCAACCCTTGGGCCAAGATCCACTCACAGGATCATTTCAAATCTTACCTTAGCTAAAGAGTCTCTTTCGGATCCCTATTGGAACCTCAAAATTTGATCCACAGGTCCTTCAACTTCCCCACGACCTCCAACATGACCGCGACCCTTTTCCTGAAATGGAAATTTGGTCTTCGGGACTTCATGCGTCTTGATGTCAAGTTCCCTTGACTCTTCAATTTATTGACACTCGAAATGTCAATCTACTGAATTGGCCTTAATGGTGGTTAGCCCTTGGCCAAACCCTATTCCATGTGATCACCTTCCTCATGAACAAAGCCTACCTCCAAAGGTGCGTCAATTCATGACTTCAAGGTTTTCAACACTCTGTGCCCCACTCCTTATCTTCAAGATCCTCGAAATGTCGAACCACAAAATGCCAAAATGGCCGAAATATGAGACCGCAACCCCACTCCTACAATATGTCACATTTTGTGACTTTGGGAGTTTCTATGTCAAGTGTCTGGCTCCTGCTCTTCAAAACAGCCGAAAAGACGATCTTTGAAATGTCTAAAGATATGGCCGCTTCCCGTGTGACCATTCATTTTTTTTGGAATTTTGTATTTCGGGCCTTCGCTATGCGAGGTTGCCACAATACTTGGCCTTTCGTACTCCCGATATCTGAAATACTGAAGTATTGAACCCTGAAATGCCAGTCTTCTCCTCCAAAATGGGATTAATGGATCATAGGCTCCCCTGATCCAACAACTTGGATATCTTCGGGATTTTGCAGGTCAAGAGTCCCAAACTCTTACCCTTTGCATTCTCAGTAGCTGAAATGCCGAATTTCTCCTTTCGGGAATCTCCCCAAAACATCGACTTCTCCTTTGACTTCCTGGGTCCTAAAATAAGAATGGCTCTTGATCTCTGCCATGCGTCCTATACAAACAAACAATCCCAATGCTTTCACTATTTCAGAATTTCGTGAGTCGAAACTTCTCATCTCCTAACTCTTCCTCTTCATCTCCCAATATTCGAAACCTTGATGGGTCCTCGGATTATCTCCATGCATCTTCCGAGTTATGGATAGTTCCAATTCCTTTGGGACTTCGTGGATCGGGAGATCGTGATGCAACGATTCCACAACCCCTTGATGCTCTGATCCCCAAACTCTGAAATCTCGATGTGTTTTTTGTTTCGGGACTTTGCAGGTTCTCTCCTCTACATACGAGGGTTAAAAATCATTATCCTTTCAAAAAATCTGAGGGCTATCGGATTTCTTCGATAGATATGATGGCACGGATCTGCTCTCTTCCACTGTAGTCTCCTTCACTGCCTAGATGTGAAACTTCAACGATCCAAATCTTTTTCTCTGCTTGATCCAACGACAGTTGTAGCTCCTCATTGAGATTACACTCTTTCTTCTTGAACCTAGAAGATTTCAAGTGTCCCAAAGGCCTTGGCCTTTGCTTCCTACTGCAAAGCCTACATTCTTGAATTTTGTTCACATTCTAAGGGCGCTATCCCTCCTGAGCTCCTTGAATTCAAGTTCTCCAAAGGGTTCTCCCTGACCTTCTTCTCCTCTTCGAAATGGTCTGTGTGTGAAAGAACTGCCCTTCCTGAGATTTCTCAAACTCTGAACTCTGCACTCCTTGTAGCTTTCGCTCTGTTCTCAAAGGCACTTTTCCTCCTGAGCTTCTCCTCTCTGAAACCTTGAAAGGTTTCCTAACTTTTGCACTGGCTTGCAGAGTCTCTGAACACGAAGGTGCTATCTCTTCTAAGCTTCTTTGTGCTTTTCTCTAACTTCAAAGGGTCTCTTCCCTTGCAATCAGCCTCCTACACTTCAGACATGAAACCAAATCTATTATGTGCACACTCCTTGTGCTTGAAAATCCTCCAGATGGCTATCTGTCAACCCTTCACTCAGGTGTTGGCCTGGTGCATTCCTTGCATAGGTATTCATCCTCTATCCCTTTCTCTCCTTGAAGGGATGGAAGTGCCCTCCTGCACCAACTCAATTCCCACCTGGGAGAGTTTCCAAAATCCTCAATGATTCTATCTTCTCAACGAACTCAAGATAGATTTTTTCTCCTAATGCATCCCATGCATCTTCTCAATGCCCACCTGGTAGAGTTTCTCTAGAGTTCTCTCAGTCACTCTGTTTCCCTTAATGAACTCAACAAGAGTTCTCTTCTACACTCAGTGCGCTTTCTCGATGCCCTCCTGGAAGAGCTATACAGAACTCCTCAAACATTCTGCCTTCTGTTGTGATTTCCTCTGCATAGTCCTACCTCCAAGGTATTCAGTAACCTTGAGGTTTCTCCTTGAGCCAATGAATTCAGCTGATGCACCCTCCTGACACATCCTTCCCCAAATTCTACATAATTCATGAGTGCATCTATGTAATGGATTTTAGAAATCGTAGTGTTCTATCACACCCTCTTGGCATGAAGCCTCAAGGAACCCCAAACATGAAAGTCAAAGAACCCACAGATAGCATAATATATATGTCCTTGCAAATGCATACCTAATCATACATCTACAACATATAAATACACACACATGAAGACATTCATCATACACAAACTAACATGCAGGAAAAACTTCTCTGATTGTATTAATTTGAAGATGCCTCTTTACAATGTGTTTGAGCTCGGACTGCAACAAAGTCTCAGCTCTCCTCTCCTCTCTACTCAACTCTACTTTTTCAACTACCTCTCTATCATCCTACATACAAAGGATCTTTTACATGAGGGGGCTCTTCGAGCTCTTCCCTCCATCCTCACCAACCCTATTCAATTACATTAACTTTACATTGAATGGGTTGTCTAGTCCATATCAGAGCTAGATCCAACATTACAACCATTAAAGGACTTCTTTAACTACAACTTGCTCAAAGGCATGTATTTGGCTCTACCATCCTTACAAACATTTAATACAAATTTCAAATTCAAAATTTGAAGCAAGAGGGTTGCGCCTCTCCTTCTTCATTGAATGCACATTGTGCTGGCTAGTTGGTTGGCTGGTACATGGATGGCTTGGAGCGATGCTCCTGCATCATACTCCTCTGGTGTGAAAAATTCATGAGCTCCTTCTCATGAGCTTCCCAACATCATTTTTGAAATCCACCTGGATCCCAAACATCCCTTTGGAGCTTTTCATCTGCTCAACTTCTCTAATGTTGGTGCCGTTGAAGCTTTTCTGCTGCTATGGCAGACCCTCTACTGCTCAGCCTTTCTCTGCTGGCAGTATCTTTGTTGACTTCAACATCAGCCTCCTGACCTGCTCTATCTCCTCATCTAGCTTCTCCCATGGCTGGATCTGTGTATGTAGTATCATGAACTGCATTTCTTCTCTGCAAATGGGAAGATCATCATGATCTCCCATGTCATCCTCTTCATCCTCTATGGCACTAGGCATCCACTCTGCTACAATGTTCATCTTTGCAGTCCTATCACTGAGTTGCTTCTCATCTTTTTCTTGTGAAATCTCTACTACTACCATATCTCTTTGTGTTGCCTCAAGTCCAACCTCTTCCAGCTACTCCTTGTGTTGGTATGCTTCTCCTGCATCTACTTCCAACTTGACTTGTTGGATGTGCATTTTCTGCACTATCACCCTTCTCTCTAGGGTTTCAATCTACTCACACAGATCAACAAAGCTCATGATGTCTGCCTCTTCTTCTTTTTCTGCTGCAAGCTCCAATGTTGCAATCGTCTCTGTTTCAGCTTCTTGGATAAAACAATTGAGCCATTCCTCAGAATTCTCATTTCCTTCTTCTTCTTGGGAAGATTTTGATATCTTCTCCAACTCTTCCTCTTTTTTGAATGTCTCTGCTAGCTATCTTTCTATTGTTGCTACATCGACAACACAAATTCCCACCTCAACTGGGCTACCTGGAAGGAATATTTGAATTCCTCCAATGATTAGAATGTCCTTCTAATCCTTCTCCTCTATCAGCTCCTCTGGATGATCTAAACTCAAATCCAAGTTCATGAGACTTTTACATAGCCTCACCTCTATTCCCCTTCCTACCTGGAAATCTAGAATCTTTCTGTTTCCCTCTTGGTAGTCTATGAGATCCTCAAATCCCATCTCATTGCCCTCCTAGCAACATGAAATTTCCCTGCTGTCCTCCTGACAGTCTATGAGATCTCATAGCGATCTCATCTCATTTCCCACCTGGAAATTGGAAATTTATGTTCTTCCATCTTCGCAGTCTCTGAGGTCTTCCAGTGATCTCAGTTCATCCTCAGCATCACTGAGATTCCTCCCAGCTTTTGTCTCACATACATGAACCACTTTCTCCTCTGGTTTGTTGAGGTCTTCAGCACGCCTCAACCACCCTTTCAATAGTCTCCACTATATTCTGGCCAACAATTTATGAATCGGCCATTTTACCTTTATCCTCATGGGCCATTCATACACCCAATGTGATGTTGCATCCTGTTGCATCTGTAGTGCAAGTTCCTCCATTCTCCCTCTTATGTCAACGAGCTCTTTATCCATATTAACTTTGCTTGGCCACTGATGGATATTCTTTCCATCACGTCTATGGCCTTCAGTAGCTATATTCATGCCTTCAAATTTCCCTCTTAGAAAATCTAATGCTATCACTCTGCAACCGAGAGTGCTTCCAGCATCCCCTACAGTTCTCCCGACTGTCTCCTTGACTGCTGTGTACCTACAAGAAATCACCACAGAGTTCGAATGCTTTGTCTCCTTCTACTTCTCTTCTGCAAGCTGCCTCTGTCACCTACAGAAGTCAAATCACACTCTGATACCACTTGGCGTAGACTTGCCTGACCCTCGAGCCAAGATCTCCTCACAGGATCATTTCAAATATTCCCTAAGCTGAAGTGACTCTTTTGGATCCCTATCGGAACCTCAACATTTGATCCACAGGTTCTTCAACTTCCCCACGGACTCCAACACGATCGCGACCCTTTTCCTGAAATGGAAATTCAGTATTCGGGACTCCACGAGACCTGATGTCAAGTTTCCTTGACTCTTTGATTTCCCAACACTTGAAATGTTGATCTATAGAATTGGCATTAATGGTGGTTAGCCCCTAGACAAACCTTGTTCCATGTGACCACCTTCCTTGTGACCACAACCTACCTCCAAAGGCACATCGCTTCGCGACTTTGGGGTTTTCAAAACTCTGTGCCCCGCTCCTTGTCTTCAGAATCCACGAAATGTTGAACCCTGAAATGCCAAAATGGTCAAAATCTGAGACTGCAGCCCCACTCCAACAATACGTCATGTCTTCCGACTTCAGGAGTTTCAATGTCAAGTGCCCGACTCCTGCTCCTCAAAATAGCCGAAAAGTTGATCTCTGAAATGTTGAAAGATATGATCGCTTCCCCCGTGACCATTTGTTTCTTTTGGAATTTTTCATTTCAGGCCTTCGTGATGTGAGGCTTCCACAATCCTTGGCCTTTCGTACTCCTGGTATTCGAAATATCGAAGTACCAAACCCTGAAACACTGGTCTTCTGCTCCAAAATGGGATTAACGGCTCATAGTCTCCCCTGATCCGATGACTTGGATCTCTTCAGGATTTCACAGGTCAAGAGTCCCAAACTCTTACCCTTTGCATTCTCGGTAGCCGAAATGTCGAATAGGTCCTTTCGTGAATCTCCCCAAAACCTCAACTTCTCCTTCGACTTCCTGGGTCCTGAAATACCGATGGCTCTTCATCTCTGCCATGCGTCCTCTACAAATGGACCGTCCCGATGCTTTCATTGTTTCGTAATTTTGTGAGTCGTATATTCTCATCTCCTGACTCTTCCTCTCCATATCCTAATATCTGAAACCCTGATGGGTTCTTGGATTATTACCACACGTCCTCTGAGTGATGGACAGTTCCAATTCCTTCAGGACTTCGTAGATCAGGAGATCGCGATGCATCGATTCCATGACCCCTTGATGCTCTGATCCCCGAACTCTGAAATCCTGGTGTGTTCGTTGTTTCACAACTTCACAGGTTCTCTCCTTTGCATACAAGTGTTAAACCTCATGCTCCGTTCAACAAATCAAAGGGATGTCTGTTGTTTGAGCTAGATCTGATGGCCCAGATATGCTCTCTTTCACTGCACTCTCCTGCGTAGCCTGAACATGAAACTTCAATGGTCCAGATCTTTTTCTCTACTCGATCTGACGACAGTTTTAGCTCCTCATTGATCTTATGCTCCTTCTTCTTGAACCTAGAATATTTCAAGTGTCCCAAAGGACTCAACCTTTGCTTCCTATTGTGAATCCTACATTCTCAGCTTCTGTTTGCGTTCTAAGGACGTTATCCCTCCTGAGCTCCTCAAATTTGAGAGTCCTCCAAAGGGTTCTCCCTGAACTTCTGCTCCTCTTGGAAATGGCCTGTGCATGAAAGAACTACCCTTCCTTATCTTTCTCAAAATCTAAACTCTTCACTCCTTGTAGCAGTTGATTTTTTCTCAAAGGCACTTTTCCTCCTGAGCTTCTCCTCTCTGAAACCTTGAAAGGTTTCCCGACTTTTGCACTAGCTTGAAGAGTCTCTATGCATGAAGGTGCTATCTCTTCTGAGATTCTTTGTGCTCTACTCCAAACTCAAAGGGTCTTTGTGACTACAATTGGCCTCCTAAGATTCAGAGTTGAAACCAAATCTGTTCTGTGTGCACTCCTTGTGCTTGAAAAACCTCCATATGGTTGTATGTCAATCCTTGACTCAGGTGTTCACCTGGTGCATTCCTTGTACAGGTCTTCATCCTCTATCCCTTTCTCTCCTTGAAGGGATGGAAGTGGCATCCTACACCAACTCAATTCCCACCTGGCAAAGTTTCTAGAATCCTCAATGATTTTGTCTTCTCAATGAACTCGAGATAGAGTTCTTCTCCTAATGCATCCCGTGCATCTGCACAATGCCCACCTGGAAGTGTTTCTCCAGAGTTCTTTCAGTGACTCTGTTTCCCTTAATGAACTCAACAAGAGTTCTCTTCTACACTTAGTGCGCTTTCTGGATGCCCTCTTGGTAGAGCTATACAAAACTCCTTAGAGATTCTACCTTCTATTGTGCTTTCCTCTACACAGTCCTACCTCCAAGGTATTCAATAACCTTGAGGTTTCTTCTTGATCCAATGAATTGAGTTGATGCGCCCTCCTGGCATGTCCTTGCCCAAATTCTGTAGAATTCATGAGTGCATCTATGCACTAGCTTTCAAAACCCACAACATTTTGTCACACCCTCTTGGCATGAAGCCTCAAGGAACCACAAACCTGAAAGTCAAAGAACCCATAGATAGTAGAATCTATCTATCCTTGAAAATTCATACCTAATAAAACATCTACATCATATAAATACACACACATGAATACATTCATCATACACAGAATAACATGCAGGAAAAACTACTCTGATTGTATTAATTTGAAGATGCCTCTTTACAATGTGTTTGAGCTCGGACTGCAACAAAGTCTCGACTCTCCTCTCTTCTCTACTTGAATCTACTTTTTCAACTACCTCTCTCTCATCCTACATACAAAGGATATTTTACATGAGGGGGCTCTTCGAGCTCTTCCCTCCATCCTCACCAACCCTATTCAATTACATTAACTTTACATTGAATGGGATGTCTAGTCCAAATCAGAGCTAGATCCATCCTTACAACCATTAAAGGCCTTCTTTAACTACAACCTTCTCAAGGGTAGGACTTTGGCTCTACGAGCCTTACAAACTTTTAATACAAATTTCAAATTCAAAATTTGAAATGAGAGGGTTGTGCCTCTCCTTCTTCATTGAATGCACGCTGAGCTGGCTGGCTGGCTGGTTGGTGCATGGCTGGCTTGGAGTGATGCTCCTGCAGAACAATGCACTAACAAAACCTTAACTACTAGCTCTTTTGGCAACACCTACGAAGCAAATGAAGTCTCACTCGAGGTAGAGACAGGGGTGGTTGTAGGACTTAAGTGTCTACAACCTAGATGGGGAACATATCTTTGATCACAATAGTTACAGAGTGCTTAGCAGTTAATCATTCATTAGCATTTAACCCTTATTCACATCGCAGGAGAAAACCCTAATTCAAGAACAACGTGATACTCAATTAGATCTAACACATCCAAGCACTAAACACATCAAAATAGGTTAGATATGGCATTCATTCATACTACTAGCACTAAGCTACTGCTATGAGATGCATATAAACACATATCATTGCACTAAGATTAAATCATATGAATATCACAACAACCATAAATCACAAAGCATCCACAATGCAGGATATAGGTGGTTCAGCCTAATGTGGGGCTACATCCACCAACTCTTTGTCTTCTTTATTATCTTCCTTCAATATCCTTACATGCATAGAGCATCAAAACCCTACTCCGCATAGGAAATGAGATCTACGCGCACCTCACCAAATCCTCCTTCCATGTTTTAGGTCACAACAAAAAACCTTCTTACACAGTCTGCACATAAAGTCTCTTACAACCACTTGCACTTAGCTCTACAAGTCTTAAAATACAGTATGCACAAAGCCTCTAGATCTGCACTAAGCCAATCTTACTAGTTCTAGTTACTAGTCACCAGTCACACTTCTTATATCACCTAGATATCTATTTATACATTACAAAAGGGCCAAAACATGGGTAAAACCCATGGGCTAACATCCCATATCCGTTACATAAACCCTAAACCCAAAAATCCCTAAATCTCGTGATCTCCACTTCAACTTGTGCTCATCCTTCGACCAACTTGTCGAAGTCCCAAAAGAGGTTAAACATGACTAAGGATCCTCAAAACTTTGTTAAGGGCCAGCAGGGGGATTGAAATACTTCATAGTTCGAGTAGCCCAGAGTCCCGGAGATTTGAAGCTCCGAAGTAAGGTTTGACTATCCATGGAGAAGGAAGATTCACGGTCGAGATCCTAAAAGGTGCACAATGAGAAGGCCATTAACTAAGAATCTTGTTGAGGTTGCAAAGACCATCCACTCAACCACATATTAATATAGAACCATCTACTCTATGGGTATATAGGTAATACGTACTTCGGCAAATTGTACTCCGAAAGGTTGAAATATTGCAGAGGCTGGAAGTCCCGAAGGATGAAGTTCTGAAATAACGATGGCTATCCATATCAACCTTTGATTAAGTTAGAGCTATTGGATAAAGTAGTGGAAGGTTAGTGTATGAATTAAAGTTAGACCATTTATTTTGTTCCAAGACTCATTATAACCATTGAATCCATCTGTGTGAGAGGTAACTACTTAGAGAAGTTCAAACTTTGGAAGATTGGATGATTCTAAGAGAAAAATCCTTCGAAGGCCGAAGTCCGAAGGACTAGGTTCTATCCCTGATCATGGGTTATGAACATATAAGTCGTGAGGTGCTGAGAACATTGCTTAAATTAATAATCTCATGGCTTTGCGCATATGGTCATATGTAAATGGTTTGAAGGAAGCGCCTCTACAGAATTCGATTTCTACAATATTTGTAGAAGCAAGGGATTGAGTTAAAAGATGAAATTGATCCATATCTTTGATCAATTTATGAAAATCCTTCACAGTAAGGTTTGAATAATAACAAAGATTATGGTTAAGTTAAATGAAGAGGTGCAATGGTCCAAACGAAAAGACACAATGCGTTATAACTCACACCGGTTTGAATATTATATAAATGAGATAGAATTATGAGAGGAAGAGTGTCTATCAAAGAATTATTGAAGATATAAAAAATAAGGAGACAGAGAAGAATCCATGAAGATTGAGTGTTTGATATAGAAGACCATTGTTGGACTGTATATCCTATTTCTAAATTGATTAAAATAAGGGTGGTTGGGTGGTGCAAGGGAATGTTGGAGCCTGAAGGGGAGTAGGTTCTTCCTTGTCAGTTGTAGCTAACTAAATAGGGAGTTGTAACCTCCTACCAGTTGGTGCTAGTGAACAAGGGTGTGGGTGGTGATTTAAGAGGAAGAACATATTCCTTCTATGTAAATTGTAAAAGACAATTTTTCAGTTAATAGAAACATATTTGTGGCTTTTCCCAATTGGGTTCCATGATAAATATTGTTTTAAAATATTGATTACATTAAAAAAATAAAAATTAATCGAATTTTTTTTTCATTGATTCACCCCCCCTCTTAGTGACAAGGTCTAGTCATTCAATTGGTATCAGAGCGGGTATCTTCACTAAGGGTTTAAATAACATGAAGAGAAATATACATCGGGATGGATCAGAAGTTTAAAATGTTATAAAAAATCCCACTATTTGAAGGTGAAGACTATGTTTTATGGAGTGTTAGAATGAAAATATATTTGATGTCCATTGGACTAGAAGTATGGAAATTATTTGAAAAAGGATATGGTGTTCCAAAAGTCACTCCCATAGAAAAAGAAGACAAGAAGAAATTTTGGGAACATGCAAAGGCTTTAAACACACTACAAGCTGGATTGAATAAGATGATCCTTGCTAAAGTACTAATATATCAAAATGAAAAACAACTCTGGGATAAATTGGAAACTATATATGCGGGAGATTCCAAGGTAAAGAGGGCCAAACTCAATACTCTCAAAGTACAATATGAAGGTCTAAAAATGAAGGATGAAGAAAATATCTCAGAGTACTTTGAAAGTGTTGATAATATTGTTAATGCAATCAGAGGTTTGGGAGTATAAGTGTCAGACAATGAGATGAAAAAATACTAAGAACACTACATATTCTATACAATCATAAAGTGTCCACTCTTGAAGATTGAGAGAATCTAGATAAACTCACCATGGATGAATTATATGGAATCCTCATAACCTATGAGTTAAGATTAGGTCATGAGAACCTCCCACAAGGAGAGGCAACCTTCAAGGTGCTCAAGAAAACAAAATATTAGAAGCAAAAAACTCAATTCAGCCATAATGAAGAATTTGATGTAGAAGAAGCCAATTTTATTAAAAAGCATCAGAAAGGATCAGGGAGGTACAAAGCCAAGCTGCCTTTCAAATGTTTCTATTGTGGAAACATTGGCCACCTTTTAGCCAAGTTTCCCTATCCCAAGGAGGACCCTGAATATGAAGAAGACAAAAATAAATAATACAAGAAGAAGGAAAAATCCAAGTACAAGAAAAAATTTTACAAAGGGAAAAATAATTTTTACTCAAAAGAGTAAAACAACAATTCATTAGAGTCTAGTGACAATGATGATGATGGAATCCTTTTTCTAGGTATTGAAGGGCCTAATGATATAGAAGAAATCGAGCATGAGGAAGAGTTAGAATATGAAGAAGAGGTTAATATGGAAGAACAACTTCTCAATGCTTTGCATGACTTAAGAATATACAAAACCAGATATAGACAGTGATGCAAAGCCCCCACCTCAACAGGGTCTGTTGACTGCTCGGTCTTTGGATCTTCCAATTCCCGAGACGAAATGGCTCCTTGGTCCATAGATGATTTTAGGGGATAAATTTCACAAATGGGCTAATTTTCCATGGTTTTTCCCAAAACAATATTCGCCAATTTGCATTTTTTCTAAAATTGATTCACCCACTTTCCATAGAATAAAATTATTTTACCTTAAAAATTGCCAAAATTTTATAGAAAGTATATAAAATCCTTAGAAATTTGAACATTTTTACAAAACCATCGCCAAGCATTTTACATTTTTCATATTAAGGAATAGTAAGATTAGCCCATGTTTCTACATTTTAATATAAATTTCCATCCTTAAAATCATCCCTGCCTTGGTCCCCACTAGAACCTTCGACACTTAAATACCACAGTTCCTTTTCTATGCTCTGTCCGCACGAACATGCACTAGATGAGAGTATCCACTACATGTGACCACTAACATGACCACAGTATTAACCCCAAAAGGTGTGTCGTGTTTCACAATGTCGAGACTTCTGTTGCGAGGCACCCTGACTCCTCTGATTCCTAAAATGATGAAACGGGCTAACGGTCCCTATAACCTCCCTTAAACTCTTCACCGATGTGACCTTCGCTGCAACTTGGGGCCCAACCTTAGAGCACGTTGGGATTTCGCATGTCAAGGGTTTGTGAAGTGGCCCTCTCTCCTTCTCCCAAAATGAAAACCCACGATGACCGCTTATGTCAGATCAACAGTCCTCGTTTCCCAGGATCTGATGCTCCATATTCTTCCCTCACTTATCGAGATTCTGTGACTCACAATTCCCGAAAAAATCTTCCTCCACAATCCTGAAATGTTGATATTTCATAGTTCCCGATCAATGGCTCACGCTCCTCTGAATCTAACAATTGCTATCTCTCTTGAGATTGCGAGTGTTGAAAGACACTCAGTCTTATCCCCTCTATGGATCTATTGAATCCAATGGTCCAAGGAAATTGGTGTTTCACCCTCCAAGAATTTCCACTATTCATTCAGGCTCTCGATGGTTCCCAGCCAAACAACCCGGTGTCCACCCTCCTAAGCTTGATTTTTGCAAGGTGAATTTGGCCTTGTCTCCACTTTGAACTTCTCCAAAACTCTATCCCTCCTGAGCTTGATTCTTGCTGTAAAATCAAGGATTCTAAGGAATTCTTGCATGCACTCCTTGCGGCATTTACGATAACCTCTTGTTATCCAACACCTCTAACTTTTTGCAATCCTTGTGACATAAGTTCTTCAATCGCTCCCTTGGGTTGGAAAATTCTAAGACTTCGACCTGGCCTATGCACACTTAGCATGACTCTGTGCTATACTTTCTCTTCTATTGGTATAAGAACAAATCTATCTCTCCTAAGATTTTCCAAGGTAAAACTCAGAATCTTGTCAACGCACTCCTTGCAGGAATTCTCAGGACGAGTAGAAATTGAAACTTATAGTCTCCCTCTCACAGGCTTCATACATTCAACATGAAATCATACACATAATGCATTGAAACAAATGCATAACAGAGCATATAAGAAAATTGTAAAAACACCATTCAATAGATGTAAATAGTAACCATAAAACACCATGAGATTGGATCAAGAATTCTTCTATTAATTCAAGTGCTTTTGTACATGGATTCAATAGAAACACCTATCTACTCATACAACTTCTACAATCTCTGTTCTTCTCTACTATCTTATGTTCTCCTATGCCCTCTTTCTCTCTTTCTCTACAACCAAATTACAATGAGAATGAATACAATACATACGAGGGAGTCTTCTTAAGTTTTCTGTCCTACAAATCTAAGATATCTTATCAAAATTAAATCTCTATATACTTTACATTTATTACAATAAATGCCTACAATCAACAAATGAGATCAAACGCTCAAGATCTATGTTACAATCCCCAAATATGAAAATAAATTACATCTTACATCTATTACATTAATGTGTTTTCTTTTAAAATTCAAAATGTGTTCAAAATGCGTGCTGGTGTATATCCAACTATATTCCACTCGCGCTTGCTTTGCTGGCGATGCTCTTGTATCATACTCCTCTAGATGAAAAATTCAAGGACTCATGTCCATGAGCTCCTACACCGTCTGTCCATGTTTGTGGATATATTCTTCACTTTCCCAACTGGCATCTTCAATCGGGTGTCCCTTCCACTTTACCAGGTATTCAAAATATGTCTTCCTCCAGGTCTTCTTGCTAATTCTATGATCAATGATCTTTTCCATCTGTGGATTTTCAACTACAAGCATCTGTTTGACCCATTGAATCTCCTTTTGATTTTCTTCTCTCTCACCTCAGCTTCTCTATAAGGATACAGATCTGGTGTGTTAAATATGGGCAATATTCCCACACCATCTGGAAATTCTATATCATAATCATTTGCTTCAAATTTCTATAAAATATTACACAACCCTATCTTCTTCATCTTCATCTTGTTATATGTTTCCCTTGGGAATCATTCTTTCCTAAGGTTCGCCAAAAATAAATCTCCCACTTCGAATTGAAGCTCTCTCCTATGATGATCTGCTCCATTCTTGTATTCCTAGCTAGAATTCTACAACCTCTCTTTAATCTTCCTATGGAGCTCTTGCATCTCTGCTACAAAATCTTCTGCCCCAACACTCCTGAACTCATTCTGCTCTAATTCCCTCAGCTCAAATAGTCCTCTTGGCTACATTCCATTCATGATCTGAAATGGGCTTTGTCCTGTGATTCTATTAGGTGAGTCATTATATGAAAATTCCACTCACGACAGAATCTGATTCCATTGACTGTGATGTTCAGCTTCTAAAATCCTCAACAAGTATCCCAAACTTTGATTTACTACCTCAGTATGTCCATCCATAGGAGGGTGATATGTTGAGATAAAATATAAATTTGTCCCCAACTTATTCCATAGTGTCCTCCAGAAATGACCAACAAATTTGGTATTTCTGTCTGAAACAAAACTCTTGGGTAAACCATGAAGTCGAACAAGTTCTTTGAAAAACAGATTTGCAATGTGTGTTGCATCACTATTTTTCTGACATGGAATGAAATGTGCCATTTTGGAAACTTTGTCGACTACCACGAATATGGAATCACATCCTCTCTGTTTCCTCGACAGTCCTAACACAAAATCCATGCTTACCATGTCCCACGACCTCTCTGGTATTGGAAATGGTTGATACAACCATGTATCATGTCTTTTCCCCTTTGCATGCTGGCAGATTCTACATCTATTGACAAACATTTTGACATCCTTCCTCATTCCCAAACAATAATACAAATTGTTTAGTTGTGCAAATGTTTTATCATGGAAAAAATGTCCAGCCAATCCCCCACTATGTTTTTCCTTCAAAAGGTTTTCTCTCATATAACTCTTTGGGATACACAACTGATCACCCTTGAATAACAGTCCATCCTGAATCAAATATTCAATCCATTGGCTTCTGTCTCTCAAAACAAGATTTTCGCATGCTTCATAAGCATCCTTGAAATCTAAATCATCTTTGTACATTTCCTTAAGGCTATCAAAACCTAAGGTCTTCACACAAAATTCCTTCAGAATCAAACATTTCCTGCTCAATGAATCAACAACCTTGTTAGCATTTCTAGAAATGTGATTTATAACAAAAGTAAAGTTCTGCATGAACTCAACCCATTTTTCATGTTTCTGGTTTAGTTTCTTTTGTCTGGTTATGAATTGTAAGGCGTGATTTTCGCTATACAAAATGAACTCTTACGGAACCAGGTAGTGCCTCCATTTCTTCAGTGCTTGTATTACTGCATAAAAATCTTTATCATACGTGGAGTAATTTATTTTAGCATCTTTCATCTTCTCACTGAAGTATGCAACTAGCCTATTGTATTGACTTAATACCGCTCTAATCACAAATCCACTTGCGTCACATCTCACTTGAAATGTCTTGCTGAAATCTGGTAGAACCAGAACCGACTGTTCAATTATCTTCTAATTCAAAAACTTGAAGGATTTCTCTGCTTCCTCTATCCAATGAAAATATTTATGTCTTTTATTGACCATGTCCATCATTGGTGCACACATTCCACTAAAATTCTTGATGAACTTCCTTTAAAAACTGGCTATTCCATGGATTTTTCTGACTTCAAAGATATTCCTTGGCGATGGCCATTCTTTGATCGCTTTTACCTTCTCAAGATCCATCTTCAACTCATTCGAAGAGATCACAAAACCCAAATAAATGAGTTATGTCTGCATGAAAGATGGCTTCTTCATATTTATCAACAACTTCTCTTGTTGCAACCTCCTGATCACTAGAGTTAAATGTCTCAAATGTTCTTCCTTCATCTTACTAAAGATCAATTTATCATCAAGGTACACAATTACAAACTTCCCAATGAAATATTTCAAGACTTCATTCATCAATATCATAAAAGTACTTGGCACATTTGTCAAGACAAATGCCATATCAAGCCATTCATATAGCCCTTCATTCATCTTGAATGTTGTCTTCCATTCATCACCTTCCCTCATTCTAATATGATGATATCCACTTTTGAAATCAATTTTTGAAAAAAACTTTGCTCCACTCAAACAATCCATCAAGTCATCCATTTTGGGTAAAGGAAATCTATACCTAATGGTGATTTTGTTTATAGCCCTCGAGTTTGTACACAGTCTCCATCCACCATCCTTATTCAGACTTAATATTGTTGGTACAACGCATGGACTCAAGCTTTCTTTGATCAACCCTTTGTCCATCAAATCTTGGACTTGCTTCTTAACCTTTTCATTCTCCCGCGGCATCAATCTGTACACTTCTTTGTTTGGAAAACTTGCTCCAGGTATAAGGTCAATTTTATGGATTATACTTTTGATGGGAGGCAACGAAGAAGGAAAATCGTCCACTGATATATCATTGAAATTCTCCAACAGTCCCGAATTTCCTCAAGTAGATCATCTATTGAGGTACTGGTTAAGATGACTCTAGGTTTTATCACCACAACAAACTACATTTCTTCTTCTTTCTTGAATTCATCCAGAAGTTCCTTCCCACTCATGAGAAGTACAATATTTCTTGTTTTTTCTTTCACCTTCTTGTCTTCAATTAGTAGCAACATATGCGTTCTACCATTCTTCTCCAAGGTGTAAGTGTTCTTTCTTCCATCATGAATAAAATTTATTTCATATTACCAAGGCCTCCCAAACAAAATCTGAAAGACATCCATGGGAATAACATCACATAAGATCTCATCTTTAAAACCCCCTATCTTAAATTCAACTAAACATTGTTTAGTGACTGTTACCTGATGTCTCTTTGCAACCATGAGACTTTATACGGGCTTGGATGTGCAACTGTCTCCAATTCCATATTCTCCACCATCTCTGTGGATACTAAATTATCTATGCTTCCACTGTAAACTATCACCTTGCATACTCTATCCTTAGTCTTCCAGTCAGTTCTAAACAAATTGTTCCTCTAGACTGGATTCTCCACCTCTTTCTCTGGCTTAAAGAGAATTTTCATCATCATTAAGGATCTTTTTCCTCAACATTTTTCCTCTACGCTTCTGAAATGTGATCTTTGCCTCTTCCATCTCTTTTTCTATTGGGATATTCTCAAGACTTGTGTCCGATATTTCCACAGAAAAAACAATTTACTTCACCTCCTCAACCTCTACCTATTCCTCTTGCTTGAGGAAAAGTATTCCTATCATCATATTGTCTCCCTTGTGAACTTCCTCCCCTTTCAGGTTGATTATGAGGCTTCTTTTCTTCATCCTTGGGCTTCTGCACTTTGTCCTAGGAAATTGTTTTTCCTCTGCTCTAACTTCTATCTCTGCCCCTTTAAACTTGCGTTCGGGCCAATTTCTCTTCTTCCTTCAAAGAAACCTAATAAGAATATTCTACATTTCTGATTGTGACCATGCTCATCTCATATTGAATCTCATATCTTAGGCCATTCATATATCTAGAGACCTTTTCATCATCACTCTCACGATGACCAACTCTGATGTTTAACCTGTAGAGCTCCTCAGTGTATTCCTTCACTGTCATCCCTTTCTGTCTCAAATTATGCATTTTTTGTAACATATTGATTTGGTTATCTCTAGGTATGAATTTTTCTTGCATCTTCTCTACCATTCTATCCCATATCTTAATTCTTTGTTTTCCCTTGCAACGCCTATCAGCCTGGAGTTCATCCAACCACAGTGCTACATGTCCTTTCTGTCTAGTGACAACATGATTTGCTTTCTTGTCTTCTTCGATATCTTAATAATCAAAGTATTTATCCAGAGCTCTAAACTGATCTAGCAACTCCTCAATTTCTAAGCTGACCTCATACATCGGGATGTCTATTTTCTATCTAGCCCCTATTCTTGCAAAACTTTGAATAGATGTTCCTTTATAGCGTCTTTCGCCACAACCTCTTCTTCTCCTAATTCACGATCACTTTCAGCCTCATTGATATCTCCAGTACCATGTGTTCATCTCTATGATGTCTCCATATTATCTAATTGAGAACGAAGTTTTCTCATTTCCCTCTCCATGGCTGGATCAGGTAAAATTATTTTTGGATGTCTTCTTGGTGGCATTGTTTCAATCTGTCCACGCAAAATTTAAATCACAACTTTCCTTTTATACTCTCCCACTTACAAAAAATAATGATTGTAAGATTTGATACTACCTAATCCCCCACCTCAGTAGGGTCTTCTGACCTCCTGGTATTTGGATCTTCCAATTCCCAAGCCGAAATGGCTCCTTGGTCCCCACTAGAACCTTCGACAATTAAATACTGTAGGTCCTTTTCCATGCTCCACCCACGCGAACATGCACTAGATGTGAGTCTCCACTTCACGTGATCATCGGCGTGACCACAATATTAACCCCAAAAGGTGCATCACATTTCACAATGGTGGGACTTCTATTGCGAGGCACCCGGACTCTGATTCCCAAAATGTTGAAATGGGGTAACGGTCCCTAGCTCCTCCCTTAAACTCTTCACTGATGTGACCTTTGTTGTAACCAGGGGCCCAACGTTCAATCGCGTTGGGATTTCATGTGTTAGGGATTTGTGAAGTGTCCCTCTCCCATTCTCCTGAAATTCCAACCCACGATGACCTCTTATGTCAGATCAACGGTCCTTGTTTCCTATGATCCGATGATCTAGATTCTTCCTTCACTTATCGATATTTCACGACTCATGATTCCTGAAAACAACTTCCTCCACACTCTCGAAATGTTGATATTTTGGAGTGCCCAATAAATGGCTCATGCTCCTCTAGATCTAATGACTACTATCTCTCCTGAGCTTGTGAGTGTTGAAAGACACTCGGTCTTATCCCCTCCATGGATATACTAAATCCAATGGTCCACAGAAATTGGTGTTTCACCCTCCGAGAATTTCCACCATCCGTTTAGGCTCTCGATGGTTCCCAGCCAATCAACCTGGCATCCACCCTCCTAAGCTCAATTTCTGTGAGGTGACTTCGACCTCGTCTCCACTCTGAACTTCTCCAAACCTCTATCCCTCCTGAGCTTGATTCTTGTTGTAAACTCAAGGATTCTAAGGAATTATTCCGCACACTTGTTGAAGCCTCCACGATAGCCTCTGGTTATCCAACACCTCCAAGTTTGTGCACTCCTTGCGACAAACATTATTCAACCACTCCCTTGGTTTGGAAAAGTCCAAGACTTCGACCCAGCTTCCACACACCTTGCACGACTTTGTGATATACTTGCTATTTTGTTGGTATAAGAACAACTCTATCTCTCCTAATATTTTATGAGGTAAAACTTAGAATCTTGTCAACGCACTCCTTGCATACCTTCACTGCACTCCATGAAGGAATTCTCAGGACGAGTAGAAATTGAAACTTATGCTCTCCCTCTCACAGGTTTCATACATTAAACATGAAATCATACAAATAATGCATTGAAACAAATGCATAACATAGCATATAATCAAACTCTAAACATACCATTCAATAGATGCAAACAATAACCATAAAACACCATGAGATTGGATCAAGCATTCTTCTATTAATTCAAGTGCTTATGTATATGGATTCAGTAGAAACAACTATCTACTCATATGACTAATATAATATCTTTTCTTCTCTGTTATCCTATGTTCTCCTATGCTCTCTTTCTCTCTTGATCTACAACTTAATTACAATGAGAATGAATACAATACATACAGGGGAGTTTTCTTAGGTTTTCCCTCCTACAAATCTAAGCTATATTATCGAAATAAAACCTCTATCTACTTTACTTTTCTTGCAATAAATGCCTACAACCAACAAATGAGAGAAAACGCTCAAGATTTTCATTACAATCCCCAAACATTAAAAGCAATTACATCTCCTAACTATTACATTAATGTGTTTTCTTTTAAAATTCAAAATGTCTTCAAAATATGTACTGATGTATATGTTAAGAACCAAACATCAATATAGCATAGAAAAACCTCAGGAAAAGTACTCAACGCCTTAAAAAAGATATAATTTCAGATAATAAGCCTCTTCGAGGGGGCAACCTCCTCTTACCCCACTTAAATGTTCAAGTACAAGATGATTCAAAATGAAAATGTCTCCTTGGTACATATAGGAGACAAGGAGGTATAATTACAACTAATGGCCTAAAGCCAACATAAATAAAATAACATTACTAATCTAATATGCCCCAATTAAGGGTTAATGAGCCAATATTAGGGATTAACATGCCCCTCCCCTTGAGACAAGTGTTGTCCACAACGCTTGAGT
>JZKD02S1715773.1:481522-514954 GCA_000966675.3 Picea glauca | reverse complement strand
AAAACCCATGATCCAATGCATGGTAGGAGAAAACAAGACATCATGGAATTTACAACTATTTTCCGCTATCTGGGCCTATCACACATCCGTAAAAACCTCAACTGGATTCACTCCTTTCCAGTTGGTCTATGGCATTGAGGCCGTCCTACCAATCGAGTGAGAAATTCCATCACTCAAATTGAAAGTAGAACTCCTGCCCCATACTTCTGCGGAAGAAGAATGATTCTTGTACCTATCCAAGCTGGATGAAACACGCCGTGATGATGCTCTCGTTAATGAGGCACATCAGAAACGAATTAAGAGTCAATATGACAAATCCGTCCAACCTCGAGTCTTTGCAGAAGGAGACTTAGTCCTCATTTATGACCAAGCACATGATAAATTGGGAACAGGAAAGTTAGAACCTATGTGGCACGGTCCTTACATCGTGAAGCGTGTTTTACACAGAGGTGCTTATGAACTAGTAGATCATGATGGAATTTCTTTGGGAGAGCCCCGAAACGAGATTTACCTTAAAAAGTACTATGCCTAGATCACCTAGCATCTGTACTTTGTACATTATTGTATTTTTAGTTTGGTGTGCCTTTTCTTTCACGTGCTCGAGTCTTTACCGTTGCCACTCATGACTATGCCTGTGTTTTCATGCACATATGACGTCTGCCTTTCCTATCTTTTTTGGGTTCACGGATGGTGCCAGCCGACATACCCGGAACATCGCTTTGGCAGCATGGGTTATTTATCAGTTTGACGAGGTGGCGAGTTCAGGAGGCATCTGTTTAGGGCCAGCAACCAACAATATGGTAGAATATCACGTTGTCATTGGACTGTTAACCTAGGCATCCTCCCTAGGTATCTCTCATATCATTATTTACTTAGACTCCCAACTCGTGGTTTATCAACTCAACTGCATCTATGCTATCTGTAGTCCTATCCTACTACGTCTACACTTGCAAGTTCGCTGTCTCGAACGAATGTTTGATTACAGTGAATATAGACACATTCCAAGAGAACTTAATAGTGTTTCGGATTCGTTAGCAAATTATATCATGGATTGGTATCTAGCCCATAGATAAGATTCAAGAAAAGAAAAAACTGTACATTACATGTAAATTAAAAACACACCACATACATCACCATGTACAAACCATAGGCATCATAAAAACTCGAAAATGTATATATATATATATATATATATATATATATATATATATATGGCGTGACTGAAATGTTTACATTACATCAAAAATTTTGTAAGAGAACAAAATATTGGGTCCATCCACCCATACAACATCGCCAGACAGGGCATAAAAAAAACATGATCTCGGGGAAACTCTAATCTCCCTGCACTACATTGTGCCGTGAGTAGCACATTATTGCACATACTACACGCCTCAACAGAGAATTGATATTCTCTAGCACCCCTACAGTGTGCTGCTGCAGATGCAAAGGCACGTCCCCCCTCCGTAGAGGAGGGATACCCATCGTAAGGCCCTGGAGGTTCCTCTCAACCTCACGGAGGCCCGCCACCGACACTGCTAGGTCTGCTACAACTGGGGCACCACCACGACATCCTAGCACTGGAATATCCACTGGGCGCACTGCTCCCTTGTCTTCACGTTGAAAACAAGACATCTGTTAATACTCTCTTACATACCCAAAAAAAAAAAGACATATACATCAAAAACTTAAAAACAAAAATAGACAAGGTATGGCTTAGTCTCTTACATGACCCGTCCCAATCTTCCCCCTCATGCAAAATCAAATCCATACTCCCGCGGAAGTCCACATCGGCGTACGGGAAGTCCTCGATCCAAAGGTACTGCCGCCTCAACCAGGCAAAGAAATCACCAGTAAAACGGAACTCTGACTCCGAAACTAACCTCGGAGATAGGCTGGTCCACCTCTCCATCTGAGTCTCATCCACTGGTCGTACTTCCAGCGCAATATGAGGCTGCATCTGAGGGATGCACTCCAAGAAAAATGAGACTAAGAATGAGCCATAGCCAAACTATTTTTGTCCATTCCTGCACCGAGAGATTTGTTCCTTCACATTCTGAAGGAACACTGCACTCCAATTGAACAATGTTGTCTATAAACACTGAACACCGTAGGCCACCTGTGACCTCGAAGCCAAATGAGCACTAGTGCTACCAGTCGTGCTAGTGATAGCAAACAATATGGATCGAAGAGGCAGATCCCGTATATCCTTGATAGGGATCCTACCCCCTACCAACCTTGCTCCTGGAACACAATGACGTGCCAGATACACGTCCACCTGATCAGGTAATGCCCTCTGCCCTGTAAAAGCTATGGGGACCCCTCTTTTTGAGAGGCCGGTCAGAAAGTACAAATCTTCCAACTTGATGGTCAGGAGCCGTGTACCAATACGGAATCCCTGTTCCGTGATGTCCCAAAGACCAATGATATGATCAAGCAGTAGAACCTCGCTTTTCATCTTTTGCAGCTTGAAAAACTTGAGAAAACCACATGCCCTCAAAGCGGCCCGCATACGGGGAATCCGTAGAGCGGCTATATCATCCATCTCATGTTCCTGCTCTTTCCACTCGATCATGATTGCCAAATATACCTACAAAACAAAAATTCAAAAATTTCATCATTCCCCACGTTTTTGTGATTTTGGCGATTTTCAAAAAGCATTTTAAAACATGAAAACAAATGCCCATGACATCTAAAGGTAACCAATCATCATTTTTAACCACCACACCCTTAAATATTTACTAAACAATGATTAAAACATGGTAAAAACGAAAAAATGTTTTGAGGAGGTGCGTGGGCCCATGAGGGGAGTTTTTGTAAATTTCTTTGGTCAAAATGGTCGATCTAATCAATGGTTAAAGTGTGGTAATCTTAACCACCATTTCCCAATACATTTTCGTGAACAATTCCCCCCATTTTATTAACTTTTAAAAGAAGGCCGATTTGGTTCAAAATGGACAACCTAGGGCTTTGTCTTTTAAATTAATTATGCCATGAAAATCAACTTGAAACCATGCAATTGAAAGAGCTAAGAATGAACATCTACCTGGTTCAAACAGTGTGCAAAATGATCAATCGTAGCTCCGGCAGTGAGAAGAACAAGTTTTGCTCCAGTTGAGATTCTCCAACACTCCACAAAATCCTTGCAAATAAAATGGTAAATGAGTTTTTCAAATCAATTCATATTTATAAAATTTCATTTTTCATAAGGTATGGTCATTTTGGGTTTCTCTAATGGTGAAAATGGCTTCACTAATCTCTGGTGTATAGTTTATGGCATCGCAGGTTATTGGCAATCCTAATGCATCCTTCACCTTGTCGTACTTATGAGCATAGTCTTAGTTCGTTCTCGAGCTCGACAATATGAGAATGCAACCGAGTAAACTTTTATCTCTTTTTTGGACCCATATGGATACGATCACACGAAAAAGGAACCCCCCTGGAGTCTCATTTAAACCCTTTTCAGACTCTCTAAATATGAAAAGATTGTCGAGTGATCTTGCTTCCTTCCACACTCGTTAAAAAGGTTGGAAAGGGCGTCTTTCGAGCAATATTTTAACCCTTTTTTGGCCTTGATGGACTCCTGTACGAAAAAGGAACTGAGAGAGTTCTCTTTTAAGTATTTTTCCAAAATCTATAATCCCGAAAAACCTTCGAGTTTTCTGTCTTTGGGCTCGTTAAAACACACATCGACAGGCCCATACGGGAACGAACCCTTACTTCTTCCGGTTCGTTAAATAAAGGAAGAGGAACTTACCGAAGGTGAGTTATATCGAGCATGTGTTATCCTCCTCGAGCTCGTTAAATTAAAAAGAGGTACTTATCTATCTGGATGGGGGAAAAATTGAAAGGAGCAAGCCAAGCAGTCTCTTGAGAACACCATCCAACACTTCTTAGAGTCTCCCTTGAACACAACACTTTGCTATTCGCTCATATCATAATCCGCTGAACCTCTACACTGAGCCAATCTTTGAGTTTCCTTTCACTCTTGTGGGTCACCCGACGCAAGTCACAGTATCCATCGCACAATTTTGGTCCATGTCATGTTTTGTTGTTGTGCCCCAGTGTTCAAGGGAAGTATCCGCCTCGAGAGTCATCCATCCAAAATATCTTGCCTCAAAACCTGTGTCAGTCCATGCCCGTTTGATGTACCAACTACATCTCTATGTCTGTTTCACATCGTTGATGGGGGATACATCAAGGCCCTCCCTCGACGAGTCTATTCCTGTCGACTTCAACACATTATCTAGGAACTAGACTTAGAAACTAATTAGTACTTTGGGACCTGCATACCTCAATGGCAGGCCTCCTCACGTTCGACAGTGGGTTTACATCATTGACCTCTGATCGAATGATTCCATGAATGTTCAACTTCAGCTCATTTATTCACGTTCGGTGGAATGTACTAAGATACCTTGGGAATCATTGACATTAATGGTGATCTCCCTCGCACTTGTTAACGGTTTACCTCATTGACCGGTAATCAAGTGGTTCCTGCCATGTTCGACACCAAAACATCTATTCACATGGTTAGAATTGTATCGCATGGGGATTGGTAAGAAGACCCTGGGTTGAGTAATTTACCTTGATATATGTTTCTCCCAGGTTGCGAAGGGATTCTGGACAAAGAACACATACTTTGTTACATAGATCCACTTTGTATTGGTCGTGGCTATGTCTTGTCATCTCGTAGATCCACTGTGTATTCTTCGTGGCTACGATCAGTCTGAGTTATCAAAGTATAGATCCACAGTGTATCTTCGGTGGCTATACCCTTTTTACCAATACGATTATGGATCCACAGTGTATTTTATGGCAGCCATATCTTGCAAGTCTTGATCACCCAAGAATAGGTATGCTTGCCTTGGGTTTTGAAATAAGTCATGATATTTGTTGGATGTTTGTGTGCAGCTTTCGTCATGTTCTCTGAGTCTATACCCTTTCTTGAATGTCTGCAAAGTATTTCAGTCATCAGTTTGTATCTTCTGACTTCGTACTTTGGGGGGCATTCTGTTACACGTCAAAATTTCTTAGATGGATAAGTGTCGCATTATCCCTATCGATCGTCGTAAGTGTCGCATCTTCCCTGCAACTTTCGCAAGTGTCGCAAGTTGGTCACTAGTGTCGCAAATAATGTTCGAGCATGATGCCATGATAACGACACTAAGGAGGCACTTATGAAACCTCACCTGGTTGATTTGAAGATCAAGAACTGGTCTACTGGAATCAAATAGCTTTTGACACCTGAAAGAAACCCTGAAACACTGGTTTGGAGGGGGAACGCTCCTCTATTATAGGTGCATAAGCGCTGGCGCTCCTCTACCATGATTCAAGGAGCGTTATAACGCCCCTCAGGCCCTTCTGGAGGAGCGCTGCTCATCTTAAGAGCGTTGGAACTTTCCCAAGGCTCATCAGGAGTGCTACAACGCTCTGATACCCCTTTTGGGGGAGTGCTCCCTATTCTGGGTCAATTGTTAGCTTGTTGAGTAAGATAAGGGGGAGATCATTCGAGATTAGGAGGCAGTTGTGCTCGAATTCTCGGTTTCATCAAAAGATCCCTGATCTAAGGAGAAGGTCCCCAATTGGTTCTAAACATAACTCAAGAGGTTAGGCCCCTCCCAACCTATATAAACAGGCTCTATGATGGTGGAAAGGGGGAAGAAATGAACATATGAAACTTATGATCTTGGAGGAAACTGACAGTTAGCTAAAGGAGAGTGATCAGTGAAGCTGCTATTATCCAGGTTGTGGATCTTTCAGGCAAGGTTTATATGAAGAGGACTTGATGAAGCTGTCGCATTCGCATCTACGATTGTAAGTACTTTTGTCATTATTCTCATTAATATGACATGCTTGGCTTGTTTCTTTCTAGTTTGTGTCTGATATCACGTGAAATTATCATTTATTGATAGATCTGTTTTGAAGCTAATGTCAATAGAGTAGGAAGTGGTCGTATCTTGTTTTGTCCACAGACCTCAGTGAGGAGCAAAAGGATTGGAACGCAACTCGGAGCGTGCAGGGACAAATGTCGATTGAAAGGTACTTTTGTTATCCTCCCTTCTCATGCATTAGTTTAGATATATTTGAAAGGAAATCAGTGTCCACGTTAAGCATTTTTCTGTCTAGGGTTAAGGTCAAGCCTTAGAGGTGATCTACCTGTCCGCAGGGATATTTTCCTACAACAATTACATCTCCTAACTATTACATTAATGTGTTTTCTTTTAAAATTCAAAATATCTTCAAAATATGCACTGGTGTATATCCAACTGTCTTCCACTCATGATTTCTTTGTTGGCGATGCTCCTGCATCAGACAACTGAAATTTTTTTTAGTTGAATGAAAGGAAAAATATGAACAAAAAGAAAAAGAGATGGATAAACTCATGAGAAACCTGAAAAACCAAATCCTAGAAGCAAATAGGATGGAAGAAAGTTTGGAAAAGTCTCTTAAAGAGAAACAAATAACCTGTGAAAGAATGGAGGCAGAATTAGTTCACCTAAAAAAAGAACTTGATACGAAACTTATCCAAACAAGATATGAAAATAGCTCTAAAATATTAGATAAGATTATTACCACACAAAGGGATTCAGGTAAAAAAATTGGAGTAGGTTATTCTCAAGAAGAAAACCAAGTTAACTCAAAATATTATGGAGTTTATCTTCTCATTACATTCAAGAAGAAAGATGAAGAAAATACAAGTAATGATCATAAATCTAGAGGACTACTTCCACCCATCAAAAAGGAATATAAGACAACACCAAATAAGGTTTATCAAAACAAGTATCCTCACATTTTATTTGGTTATTGCTTTGCATGCTCTAATTTCAAACACAAAAATATGACTTGTAGAGCATATGGAAGGAAAAACTTGAGGGTTAAGAAATATTACCTTAAAGATAACCAAATAGTAAATCAAGTTAAAAGAAGAAATTATAAATCCTTTACACCTCTACAAGAAGGGAACCTAGAGTTCTTCATATGTCATAATTATGGACATAAAGCAAGTAGTTGCAGATTAATGGAAGTCTCAGAAAAACCAAAGCTCATTAGAGAGAAAAAGAAGCTTTCGAAAGAAAAAATATCAAAAGAGGAATTTCTTATTTCCTTGAAAGCATAAGATAAAGAAGATCTATGGTATGTTGACAATGAGTGCTCAAAACATATGACAGGAAACAAGGAAAAGCTTTTGAACTTAAATAAACAAAAGGGTAAAGTTACATTTTGTGACACTGCTTCATGTAACATACTTGGGAAAGTCACTTGGAGTTTGGGAAAAGACAAAGACAAGGATGTGTTTCTTGTTGAAAAACTAAAACCTAGCCTATTAAGTGTCATTCAAACCTATGATCAAGGGAACTTTTTCATACCTAATTCCCATAAATGTGATATTAGGAGAGAGGACTCAGGAAAATTGGTTTTTACTGCTCTTAGAACTCTCGAGAATGTATATATACTAAATAAAAAATTGTATGAGGAGTGTCATATGAATTTAGTAGATGAAATTTGGATATGGCATAGAAGATTGGGGCACATTAACTTTGAAAAATTAGTGAAATTCAACAATCTTGGGCCAGTAAGAAACTTGCCAAAGATCATAAAGACCTCAAATCCTTTGTGTAGACACTGTCAACTAGGGAATAAAACTAGAATAAGGTTCAAAACAAAAGAATACTCAACCTCAAAATGTTTAGATCTTGTTCACACCGACCTCTATGGACCTAAAAGGACCAAGAGTTTGCAAGGAGAGTCCTACTTTATGTTATTCATTTGTGATTTTACTAGAATGGGTTGGGTATGTTTTCTCAAGGAAAAATCAGAAGCACTTAACAAATTAAAATATTTTAAGACCCTTGTTGAAAATGAAAAGGAGACAAAAATCAAATTTCTTAGATCAGACAATGGTGGTGAGTTCACCTCAAAAGAGTTTGATCTCTTCTGTGAAACCCATGGAATAAAAAGACAATTCTCTGCTTCCAAAACACCTCAACAAAATGGGATTGTTGAAAGAAGGAATAGAACAGTCCAAGAGGATGCAAGGACTATGCTCAATGAAGCAAAATTATCTGATGGATATTGGAGGGAAGTTGTAAGAACAACAATATACATATTGAATAGAGGTTAGCTCAGTATTAATAGTAATAATACTCCTTATGAACTATGGTTTGGGAGAGCTCCTTTGGTAAAATACTTCAAGGTCTTTGGAAGTAAGTGCTACATCAAAAGGCTTGATGAGAATCTCGAAAAATTTGTTACTAGATCTGATGAAGGTATATTTCTTGGATATTCTTCTACAAAGAAAGCGTACAGATGCTACAATATTAGATTACATAATATTGTTGAGAGTGCATATGTCAAGGTGGATGATTTAAAAACAATAAGGATCAAACATCAAGAGACTATACTTGACAGTGAAGATGAATATGATGATGAGTCAGTTGGTACACAAGCAGAAGAAGTAGAAGAGAATAAAGAAGAAAAGGAAGAGTATGATGTAGATACTAGTGAATATGAGGAAGATATTCGAGAAGAAGAGTTAAAAGAAGAATCCCTAAGAAGAGACACAAATACACCCTCAAGAATAATTGTTATCACTGAAATTTCATTTGCAAATGGTTATAGGAATCCAGCATATCCAAACAACTATTAGTTCACCTATGGACCAAAAATGAATTTCCAAAAGGCCCAAAACTATGCAATCAATAATAAAATAAGCGTGCGCTAAGACTACACAGGGAGCATGCACATATGTGCCATTCAAAAATGCAGGAAAAAGTGCACATGCGCACAATGCGCGATTGTGGATACAAAAAACTGCGCATCCCTCAAAATGATGCATTTATGATATTGGTCGACCTCCCACCCACTTCTGGTTCAGCTTCCAAGTCAATTTGACATCCAAATCTTGGCTAAATTCGGTTGGGTGGCTGGTCAAAGACCTAAGGGTGCCCTAAATGGCCCCTTGTTCACACTAAAAACTTGTTGAATAATGCCTCAAAGTTATGCTATAAAAGGAGGCCATGGGTGCACTACATTTTCAAAGGAATTCATTTGTATTGTTATGCTGCTGATATTCTCTTGGAGGATCCTCTTTCCTCATCAAGAGCATGCTAGAACCATTGCACTTATCCATTCATATCACCTCTAGATTGAATGTGCTTTGGATTCTCTTCACCATTTCATTCTAGTTCCTCATTTTTAAGAAGAGCTCAATATTTGGGGATCAAAGAGCCCTCACTTGGAGGAAGAGGGGACCCAAAGTCTCCCTTTCTCTTTGGTGTTTTCTTTCCACTAATACAATCCTTTCCATTGGTGGCATGAGTCTTGTTTGTTTCTTGTTCTTATGTCCTTATGCATTATAGTTTAATTGTCTTTACCATTCTTTGTTTAATTCTTTTCTTATCCTTTATGATTTACACTTCTAACTCTTTCCTCTAATGTTGTCTTGCCTAGCTGACCCAACTAGGCTTATAAGAACCCCTATTTTGCTCATTTAGGTGACAAAAGAGGTGCAACAGATTGGTGACTCCACTGGGGAGAGGTATCAATTTCCTACCCCATTTGGGTTATTTCAGTTCTTCTTTTTATTTCTTTAACTTGTAGGGATCATAACTGGCCCAAGTTGACCTGCAAAAGGACAAGTTCAAAGCTGAGGAGAGAGAATTTCATTCAAAATCTTCTTCACGGCCGTGTCACAGACAGTGTGTGCATGTTTTAACCCACATGCACGTCTTCAGTGCATGTGTTCCAAAACCACTATATCACTCACCACCTTCTGTGCACCTGCACCCATAAATCTCTTTTAGTTCGTGCATTGGCCCTCATAGCGCCTCTATCTATTCGGAGGCCCGTGCACCTGTGCATAAAAACACACATTGTAAGCTTTTTTTGATCTATGGAAGGTCCATAGCCTTCTTAAAGTTGATTCCATGCATATTGTAATATGCACCACACTTACATTCTCTCTCCATATAAAGGGAATAGTCAAAACATAGGCACTTAGGGGGTTAAAAATCATTATTTTTCCTCTTTTTCTTTCATGTTGCCACATGGATGGCTTGCTTTAATTAAAGTTTAAGTTGGAATCATTCTAAATCACATATAAAACTTGCATTGGGACCAGAAATTGGATATCAATTGTTGAGTATGATCTTCTCTCGTGCCCCAAAGCGATCTTGAGAATCAGAAAGAGGTTGAAGGAAAATTTCATCTCCCTTAAAAAAGACAAAATATTTAGGATAGGACAACAACCCCCTCGGGAATCCTCTTAGTTTATTTTTTCAAACACATCTTAAGATTGTAATGGGCCCATACATGCCCACATGTCCACAATCTAGGATAGTTTCAAATCTTTCTTAGATTAAATAACATTAAGGATTTAAATGAATAGTAAGGACCCACATGTCTGCATGCTAGTTTCCTAGGGACTTTAAAATTCTGCAAAGTTTTACCAATGAAATTTAGTTAATTAGGTAATAAAGACTTGTAAGGACCAAGTGAAGTCCACATGTAGCAAGGTGACACCTAAAATTATTAAAAATATTGGCACACTTTCACTTGATTCACACACAAAGTCATTACTCACTTAGTTTTCATCTCGAAACATGGAGGTTAAAGTAAGTTTCCTCCAAAGGGATTCTGAAACACCCCACCCTTTTCTTGAAGAAACTCTCCACTCCCACTTAAATTCAACGAGATTGGATCACACCCCCAATATCTCAAACAACCACACCTAAAATATTTCTAAAAACTCACTAATTTTTCCTCCACAGGAGGTGCCAAAAGAAATTTTTTAGTCTAGGTAGGATTTTGGGGATAGGCATCCAAATAACTCCCCGTTATTTTGTTCTCACATATTGAAACAATAGAAGTTGTCAAATAGGGAACTTTAAATCCTCCAAGTCAAGTGTTCCTAACACCATAAGGTAGGGCGATACCTGTGAAGGGTTGAAGGTTGAGGTCTGGTTGTTCTGTGCATCCCCCCTTGAGGCACCCACCTCTTGGATGGGATCCATCCCATGACCCATTTATTAGGCAAAAAATATAAATGTCGCACTTTGACTAAGGTACCTAGTGACCAAATTTTAGGACATCTACCTAGGTGGAAATTGTGGGATGAAATTGCACCTTGATTAGATTTTTTGTGGCTATTGGGAAATATTGCCAACTCCTTCGGGATATGCACCCTCTACCCCTCATTATAACTAATTACTTCATCATTCACTAGTTCCTCTTCCAGTGGCTTCAGAGCCCATTGTTGAGTGATATTGGAAGGTCCAGTATTGTTTGAGAGGAAGGACATTACGTATTTTAGGACATGAGCATTTTTTTTCTTTTTTCTCCCACGTGGACAAAATACACCTACGCACATGTATGATTCTTTATCAATTTATTTATGTATGTTGTTCTTGTGATTACATACAATTGTGATATATATTGTGAAGGTCCAATTTATACAAAGTATCTTGTTCGTTAATTTCTCTCATCACCATTTTCACACATCCACCTTCCTAGTCGGACATCATAGGGGACCCACAAAATCCCCGTCGTTCAATATGCTTGTTAAATATCCCTCCCATTATAGGGGGAGTTCCTAGTCTCTCCAACTCATCGACCATACTTCTGCACACCCCTGTGAGTGCTACTATCTTGGGATACAATTTTCTTGGTTCCAATATTCTTGGGTCCACTTCCCAAGGTCAAACATCCCCACACTCTCCTTTCCACGGAAGCAGGGGGGCAACTTCTTTTTAAGGGGGAAGTACAAACCCACCTAGTCCCCCTCAAGGGTTAGGTATGAAAAACATTCACACTATGGATGGAAATAATCCTCTGCCACCACCTCAGATGCCATACTTGGCTTCCATCAACATACCATATTTGACTAAACTCACCAATGATCCTATATTGCACAACCCCACATGGACAACAATGCTTACCAAAATGCCTTCAGACATCCCCAAGTTTGAAGTAAAACTAGGAGACGATCCCGCCAACCATATCATGACCTTTCACTTATGGTGCTCTTCAAACAACATCATAGACGATTCCATCTGATTGAGGTTATTTCAATATACACTCAGTGGCCCATCAGTTAAGTGGTATGTAGAAGAAAAATCTAGGTCCCATGTGACCTTTGAATCCTTGACCAAAGCACTCTTAACCTTCTTTCAACTACCAATTCATCATGACAATGGCCTCGAACTACTCTCGAAATTAAAAAAAACCTCCTCCATGCACATCGCTGACCACATTCACGAATGGCATTGGCGACATAGTCTCTGCAAATATGAAGCTACTTCACAACAATGTCTCAATTGGTTCCTCAAATCACTTGTTTCCCTCCTTGCCAAAGATGTTGCCGCCACCTTCCCCAATATGAAGAAGAAGCCATTGGTAAGGCCCAACAATTTGAACGCATTTACTCATAGTCAAGGTACTTGTATAAATTACTACCTGATGCCCTGAGACCCGTGCCATTTGGCCAGGAAAAACCTAGGATGTCTCACTCAGTAGATGGATTGATTGGAACCACTACACACCATAATTCACATCCTCAACAACCACCAATGTATGGAAACCCTCAATATCCACCTGCATACAATGGACCCCCTTATTATAATCCTCCCCCTTATCCACAACCATACCCCTTGACCTTTACTCCGCCCACCAACGGACCACTGCCAACACCCACAATACGCCTCATAGCTCAACCTAGTTTCGATACCCTCTCCACCTCTGCTTACACCCTAAGAACTAGTGATACCACCATTCCTTTCTATGAATCCAATGGATCATTACCACAACATAATCCATACTTTCCATTTCTTGGTCCCCCCCATCCTATTCCTTCACCACAAGGACAACCACATGTTGGAGTTAACTTTGTTCAAACATCTTCTATTCAACAACACCAAACTTTTGAACAACTAAATATGACTAATCCATCCCATCAGTTGAACAATGCCAAAAAGAAAAGGAAAAATCGAAACAATAATAATCTTGGACCAGGAGGAAACTAGAACCAACCCCAGTAGAACCAACCTGCAGGGGGCAACCAGAACTAGGGGAACCAGAACCCTCAAGGGGGAAATAACAACAAATACCAAGGAAATAAAAACAACCATATTCAGACAAACTTCCCTTGTGCCCGTTGCAGTGAGCATGGACATTATACTCACAATTTACCCCAAATCGCAGACTTCAAATGGATGAAAGAATCTGGTAATGGACCACATCTGCCAGCCTCGCCTGCCCCCCAACAGGCCCCACAACAATATGTGCAGCACCCACCCTAACCATGTTTCAAAACCCCATACCAAATCAAGGGGTGGTGAACACCCAACAAGAGATGCACCCTGCCCCACCACAAGCAGGACCATATCACAACCTAGGAGCTTCAACAGATCGAGCTATCATCCTCACTAGTGAGGAAGAGGTCCTTCTACAAAAACATAGTCGTCAATATAATGCACCCTTTGACCTGAATCCCACTACCTTAGAGGCGACCCCAATCATGACTGGCCCACCTTTGATGATTCCATGCCCTAATACTGAATAACCTCTTCACATCCCTCACATCCCATTGCGAAGGAATGTCCACAACCCTCAAGCTAGGGAAACCCACAATTATAGTCTAGCCGACGACTTGGCCCAATCCCCTGCTGGCATGTCAGTCTTAGAAGTTCTTCAAACCTTTCCTACTCAATGGATGTCATTACTTTTATCTCTGGGGGCAGTCGACCCTACCGATATTTGACTCATCACATTTGATCTCAACAGTGGAGAACTCCATCTCCCTTCTCTTGTTGCTTTTCAAATACCGGTTAAAATCTAGAACATCATAGTTCACTGCTACATCATTGACGAAGGTGCATCCACATGCATCATGTCCAAAACCATTTGGCATAAAATTGTCTCTCCAGAGCTAATACCATCAGCTATTACTCTGAGGGATTATGATGGACGACCCTCATCTCCTGAGGGGCTCTTCCAAAATGTTCCCATCAAACTTGGGGGAAAAAATATCCTTATTGACATTGAGGTTATCGAGGCCCCACTCGACTACAATATTTTGTTTGGTCATAGCTACATGTATGCTATTAAGGAAGTCGCCTTTTCTATGTTCTGAACCATGATATTTCCCCATAACGGAAAGATCATTACCATTGATCAGGTATCACATTATGCGCTTAACCCTTCATCCAACATCAACAACATCCTCCCTTTCATCCACACTAATTCGAATGCCTAACCACTCATTGATATGGGCCCCAGAATTTTTAAAGACCCATCCTTCCACACACGTATGTGTCATCTCCACCAAAGGAATGACAACTAAAGATACTCTCCCTCCCACCGAGGCCCCTTTCATCCATGACGTCCCACTAGTCACAGAACTCCTCCCTTAGGAATCTCCTTAACCTTGTTCAGCTCTACCCATTCCTGGTCTTCCCCTCCCCCAAGGCCATATCTTGGTTTGGGAAACAGTCCCCCAAGCCATTACCCAAATCCATTTCTTTTACCCCCCACCAGGTGTACAAGCTTTCCAAGTAGCCGCAATGCTCACCCTTCCTAACATGGTGTTGGTAATACCATCAACCATCCCTCCCATCCCTCCCAACCTGAGATGGTCCGTCAACCATCCCTCCCTCCCTAAACAAAAGGAATCCCGATGCAGATTCCCATACTTACCCCCACTGTCCTACCCACACCCCCACTCATTAACACCCCTGCTATAGCTGGGGGTAGACGAAAAAAGAAGGAGCCCACTGCTCCACTTCCCCCATGTGTCCAACCTCCTTGTGCGCTATGCGAGAAAGATGAACACCCCACCAACAAGTTACCATCTCTCCCCGAGTTATGTAATCTCATTCAACTCCCTGGAGCACCACCACCACTCGTCGCTTCCTCTAGTACTGCTGCTATATCCCAAAACACAAGTAGCAAAGGACTGTGAACCAAATTTTCAAGCACCATCTGTTCATAATATGGCCATTATACACACCATTGTCCTGCGTTACCTCAGTTCCGGAAGACGCTAACAGTCATACGCCAAAGCTTTCAGCAAGAACCCACCCCAACACATGTCACCGACATCCATTATGTCATGACCTCAGTCAACGAACGTATGAGATGTCCTTGATCTCTATGCGAATCACTTGATCATTTCACATATCAATGTCCTATGATCATTGAATACAATCATTGCCAACTGGACCTTATTCAAAATCCTACACCCCCTCCTCTAGTAGAACCAATGAGTAGCCCTACCCCATCACTTGATATGGTTCATATATTTTCACCAAAACCTAAGGCACTCCCTACTCCCCCATGGTTCCTAGATGATTTATATGAGGATTTACTCCCAAATCCCCCCAATTCTCCAATTCATTTCCCCACAGAAATTCTATGCCCGACTACCATTTTCAACCTACAATATCTCGATATTTGGTTTATGTCAAGCGAACCATCAAAACCTCCTTATGATACCTCCTCTACAATCGATTGTCCACTCAATAAGATAACAGGGAAAAATAAGGTGGCATTATGGGACCTACAACTATATATAGTCCATTTTTCCAAACTTCCAGACTCATTTGTGGGAGCTCCGGGTGTCCCTTTTTCGATTCATCTTCAGCCACGAGATCAGGACCCCATCACCTACACCATTCCATTCCCTGAGACACTTTCCATCCTCAATCCTCGGGGGGAATTTTTCTCATCCAACGCTCAAGTATGCATGCTTACATTCACATATTATTGAATAACTATTATATGATCTTTCTCTTCAGATATTGTTCACGTCGGGTATTTGTTTTCCATGTGTGCAGGTACTTGATAATTCCACATCAATAGTATCCTCCCAAGTATATCATTGACACTGACATGTAGTCATTCCCTATAAATATCAAAATGCATCTCCCAGTCACACCCTCCAATCTTTGCCTCTAGGATCCCTTTATCTGGACTTACAGTAATATCACCTCCACTACATTTTGGTACTGTCACCCAGTAGCACTGTCCCCCACATGATTTGTCCCATTCATATTCCCCTTGGCTCTTTGACACTCATGTTGTTTTTCACCCTATAGGGATGGGAGTCCTAATAGTCTTACGCATCATCGAGAACTAGCCACATACCCCTTCTCCTAATTTATCTAGCCTACCCAATGGACTCTCGGATTACTTCATCATGGTTCTAGTTTTGACTACACCTCCGCAGTATCATTAACCATCCATTTCACCCACCATCAGTTTTACCCCTCTGCAGATTGTCCTCCATACATTTCCCTAATACAAAAACTCGCATATGGTGCCCCCACCCTCCACTTTTTTTTCGAGTAGCTTGAGACCTCATCGGGCCAAGCCATATTACACTGGGGCACCCATTTCTATATCTACACAGTTATCCCAGCTTATTTTTTTTCCTTTTGGTAATTGTACAAACCTTGTTTCCACATTTTCATAGATTTTTGTTGTCTCCTTTCACAACCTTCCTTTCCCCCAAAAAGAAACCCTTGTCACCCTTTGGTTGGGGAATTTTTCACTTCCCGACATCAATGAAATTATCCATAAACCTAAGGTATCCTACAACCCATACATCTTTTGATCTCTGTGTTTATCCATTTTGTCATTCCTCTGGCACAATTTACCCTCATCTAGTTGTCCCCCTAACACTAGATTTGGTTTCACAGTTGCTTCCACTTTACATCTCTCCCCAACCAACAATGGTCTTGAGTCTTACTACTCCTAGAATTCATCCATGTGACTCATCAGTTCTTGATTTTGTCCAAATTGATTTCGTGAAGCCCTCTGCTTCGTGAAGTCGTGTCTCCCTTTCCTTCGACATCAACACAATTTCCAGTAGGGCGACAATATCTTGACTCTCATTACCTTTACAATGAGGAGTCTTGGATGGCACAGAGAGAACCATAATTTCTGTCTGATGCTGTTGATCCCCACCACATTCTACTTCAACATTTTCTCATTTTGCGATGGGTCTTACTTTGCGACTCATGCAGTTTTTTTTTATATTTGTTGAAGCCCTCTGAAAATTGTTAGGCCATCCATGCTTGCAAATCCTCGACACTTATTCTAGGTGTCATCACCTCTTTTCATAGTTTATTCACCATCAGAATCGTCCTCTTTTATTATCAAAATTCCCCTAAGGGCGATGTAGTCATATACACTGACACACAACTTCAATAACTGTATTACACATTTTTTAGTTACATGACACGAGCATGGGGTATGCCCGCCTCGTTTGTACAGAGTGTTATTTTTTACGCCTTGAAAAAGGTTTGGGTCCTATAGGTTCCTCTGTCCCTCCAATGGATCGCTCTTGACACTCTCATCATCGCTCTTTCTTACGATGGTACTCTCAGTAGAAGAAACATTGATGTATTTCGGCTATACATATGCACCTAACCTCATCCATCAGGGGGCATCTGTTATCACTAAAATTTTATCCGCAAATGGTTAAAGGAATCTAGCATCTACAAAAAATTATTAGTTCACCCATGGACCAAAAATGAATTTCCAAAAGGCCCAAAACTATACAATCAATAATAAAATCAGCATGCACTAAGACTACACAAGGAGCATGCACATATGCGCCATTCAAAAATGCAGGAAAAAGCACACATGCGCACGATGCGCAAATGTGGATGCAAAAAGCCACACATCCCTCAAAACAGTGCATTTATGATATTGGTTGGCCTCCCACCCACTTCTACTTCAAATTCCAAGTCGATTTAACATCCAAATCTCGGCTGAATCTGGCTAGGTGGCTGGTCAAAGACCTAAGGGTGCTATAAATGGCCCCTTGTTCACACTAAAATTTTGTTGAATAATGCCTCGAAGTTATGCTATAAAAGGAGGCCATGGGTGCACTACATTTTCAAGGGAATTCATTTGTATTGTTATGCTTCTGATATTCTCTTGGAGGATCCTCTTTCCTCATCAAGAGCATGCTAACACCATTGCACTTAGCCATTCATATCACCTTTAGATTGAAGGTGCTTTGGATTCTCTTCACCATTTCATTCTAGCCTCATTTGTGAGAGGATCTCAATATTTGGGGGTCCAAGAGCCCTCCCTTGGAGGAAGAGGGGACCCAAAGTATCCCTTTCTCTTTGGTGTTTTCTTTCCACTAATACAATCATTTCCATTGGTGGCATGAGTCTTGTTTGTTTCATGTTCTTATGTACTTAGGCATTATAGTTTAATTGTCTTTATCATTATTTGTTTAATTCTTTGCTTATCCTTTATGATTTACACTTATAACTCTTTCCTCTACTGTTGTCTTTCCTAGCTAACCCAACTGGGCTTGTAAGCACCCCTATTTTTCTCATTTAGGTGTGACCACAAGCTTAGCCTAAAAGGCGTGTCACATTTCGTGACTCTGAGGTTTCCAATACAACCAGTCCTTGACTCCTTCAAGTCCTGAAAACCCAATGAGGGATAATGGAGGTTAGATCCTCCCTTTCCTCAGCCCACATGACTAGACTCCTGTGACCACAATCCTTACCACGAAGGCACTTTTGGCTCCTCCAAGCCATGAACATCAAAATCGCGAGGGTGCAAGATCTACGGCTCAGGTCTCCCCTTGGCCGAAAGCTGTGATCATTTCAGAATTTTGTATTTTGAGACTTTGCACTACAGAAATTCCATTAGCTCCCCCACCTGGTCACCAAAATTCCAAAACATCCCCTCGTTGTAGATCAACAAATCTAATCTCGCGGAGATCTGATGGCTCCAATCATTTCCGGATTTAACTGGTTGAGAGTCCCGACTCTTGCTCCTTGTACTCCAGGTTATCGAATTGTCGAAATACAGAAACCTTGGGGATTTTGATCAATAACCCTTGTTCCTCTCCCCTATCAAAAATCGCGGTTGAACCGACATTTCTTCTTGAAATATCTCCACCATCCATTCAGATCTTCCTGAGTTTTCCCTCCAAGACATACGCAACATTAAAGCTTTCACACTTGGTTTGAATCAGATGACCACTGATTCTTCATCATGATTCAACGATCGATAACGATCTTCCTCCTAAGATTTTAGCTTCTTGGAATCAAAATATTTTCTAAGTTCCCAAAGGTGTCGACCTTTGCTCCTCCCGGGTAATGGGTTCTTGGATCTCGATAACACTTTCTAAAGTGTTAGTCCTCCTAAGCTTCCTCTGGTGCAGACTTCGATTTCCTGCGCACTCCTTGCATATAAGGGATCTTGATAAATCATATCCAAGGGATTTCTCAAAGAGAAATTCCTTCCCTGATCTCCTAACACTCCTCTCTAGCTTGATCCACACCTTACAGAGCTTTAAATGAAGAGAAACAATTGAAACTAAAAGAAACTAACATTCACAGTTTTATTCTCTTGTATAGAGATTCATTCATTTGCTCATAAAAACAAAAATGACCGGAAATTGCAAACACAGTTCACATTCCATGTATTTGGATCAATTTTCCTTCTATTATATTCATAAGTGCCAAAATGGCTACAAAATACAGTCAAATTATAACAACTTTGAAGGCTTGCGTTTTCTGCTAACTTGCAGTTCGCTTACACTACTCTCCCTCTTTATTGTAGCTAACCTTATATGAACATACCAAAACTCTATTTAACACCCAGAGCTTATTGTTTTTAGGGTTTCCCCTGCCTACATATCTACTCTAAAAACTAAATCTATTAGCTATCTAAGACCAGTCTCAATCCAGTGGCGTAATGGAAACTCCTGCTTCACTTGTGACTTTCAAATTATGCCTCAAAGGGTAAATTTTGGAATTGGTTCAAGCATGCCTCCAAAGGTAAATTCTGGCGCTGAGTTAAGGTGGATTTCAAAATCAGCTACAACTGCCAACATTGAAGTTCTAGAAGAACTCCCACGTGCTGAGTGGTCCAGCCTCTGCATGCTTGCCAACAATGCTCTTACATCATACTCCCATTAACAAAAATTCATGGACTCCTATCCATGAGCTCCTACACTGATTTTCCCAGCTTTTGGATGGAAACTTCATTTTCCCAATTGGCATCCTTGATTGGGTGTCCCTTCCATTTGACCAAATATTCAAAATAGGTTTTCCTTCTAGTCTTCTTGTCAATCCTCTGACCCAAAATTTTCTCCATCTATGGATTTTCTTCCACAGGCATCTGTTTCTCCCACTGAATATTTCCTTGATCTTCTGATCTTTCTATGTCATATTTCCTATAAGGATACAATTCTGAAACATTGAATATGGACAAAATTCCCACACCATATGGAAGCTCAATCTCATAGGCGTTTGTATCAAACTTCCTTAAGATCTTACAGGGTCCTATATTCTTCATCTTCAAATTGTTGTATGTTCCCCTACGAAACCTTTCCTTCCTGAGATGTGCCAAAACCTGGTCTCCTACTTCAAATTGAAGTTCCCTGCGATGTTGATCATCTCTGTGCTTGTATTTCTGGTTATAACTTTGCAACTATTCTCTAATCTAGCTATGGAGTTTCTACATTTCAGCAGCAAGATCTTCTCCTCCAACACTTCTGATCTCACCCTGTTCCTATTCTCTCAACTTAGATACTCCCCTAGGTTGAATTCCATATAGTATTTGGAATGGGATCTTTCCATTGCTCCTGTTTGGTGAGTCATTGTATGCAAACTCTTCTTGTGACATAATCTGATCCCACTGATTATGATGCTCAGTGACTAAACTCCTCAATAGATTTCCCAAACTTCTGTTTACCACCTTAGTCTACCCATTTGTCTGAGGGTGATAATCTAAGCTGAAGGAAAATTTTGTCCCCATCTTCTTCCACAATGTCCTCCAAAAGTGACCAACAAATTTTGTGTCTCTGTCCGAGACAATGCTCCTGTGTAGGCCATGAAGTCTCACAACTTACTTGAAAAACAGATTTGCAGCATGTGTTGTGACACTGGTCTTCTGGCATGGGATGAAATGTGCCATCTTTGAAAATCTATCCACTACCACAAATATGGAATCAAGTCCCCTTTTCATTCTCGATAATCCCAAGACAAAATCCATGCTTATTGCATCCCAAGGCCTCTCTGGTATTGGCAATGGTTTATACAATCTAGTGTTTTGTCGTTTCCCCTTTGCGTGTTGGAAGATTCTACATCTGTTCACAAACTTTATCACCTTTGTTCTCATACTTGGCCAATAGTATGAACTTCTTAACTGTGCAAACATTTTATCATGGCCAAAATGTCCAGCCAATCCCCCACTATGTTTTTCCTTCAGAAGATTATCCCTCATTGAGCATTTTGGTATGCACAACTGATTCCCTCTGAAAAACAGTCCTTCTTGAATCATGTACTCTGTCCATTGACTTCTATCTCTCAAAACAGGGTTTGTGCATGCTTCATATGCTTCCTTGAATTCTGTATCATCAAAATACATATCCTTGAGGTGTTCAAATCCCAAGGTCTTCACCTGGAATTCCTACAGAATTAAACATCTCTGGCTTAATGCATCAACAACTTAGTTAGCATTCCCAACTATATGTTTTATGACAAAAGTAAAAATTTTCTGTTTTTAGATTTCTGTGGTGAGGAATTTCAAATTCATTTGCCGGAGAATCCATAGTTGGTGTCATTTTGTCATCGACATTTCGAATCCGGATTAGGATTCATCATCGGGACTAATCATCAATTTAGAGAGCTAGCTGATCTTCGTCATTAATAGTGTATATGCAGGATAGTAAATAAGATAACTAGGTCGGCTAAATGTAACCCTAATTCGGAGCTAATTAAAAACAAATTAATTATTAATAAGTTTAAACGTAACTTTGAATAGTGAATAATATAAATAATTAAAGTTTTTAATAAATATAAATAATTTAAAGTTTTTACGGTTAGAAGGAGTTTAATTATATTATATTACTTAATAGTATTTTGTTTTACATTTTAATTTTTATTAGAGCTTAAGGAATTAATAAATTAAGATGATTAGTGATAATTATTAATATAGCGTGAGTGATTTTATAGAGTTGATATCTCTAAATAGGTATAAAGTTCTAGGGTTTTGTAGTGTTTTTGTTTATAACCTAATAATCTAGTGATAATTAGTAATAATAATTAATATAACATAAGTGATTTCTAAATGTTTGATATGTCTGACAATGTATATAGGTCTAGGGTTTCTAATGTTTTTTTTTTAAGTTTTTAAAATTGGTAGTTAATCATGATTAGTGATAATTTATTAATATATCATGAGTGATTATCTATAAATAGGTATAAAGTTCTAGGGTTTTGTAGTATTTGTTTTGTAGTGTTTTTATTTATAACTAAATCTAAAGATAATTGGTAATAATAATTAATATAACATAAGTGATTTCTGAATGTTGATATGTCTAACAATGTATATAGGTCTAGGGATTCTAATGGTTTGTTTTTAAAAAGTTTTTAAATTGGTAAGTAAAAATAAATCTAGGGTTAGCTTTGGATTGAATTTTATCTTATTATATTAATTGTTAATCTTTATAACTGAATGTATAATTCTATTAGATATTCTAGGGGTTGATTTAKRATTCAAGTTTTTAAGTGTTTAGGATGTAATGAATATTAATATATAAAGTGTCAAAGGATTAGGGTATATATATGGTTTAATTAGTGATAAATATAGTACTATGTTTTTTAATAAGAAAAATGTGGTAGGTAGTACAGGGTTAGTTGGACTTTTACATCTAGTTACCGACTTCAAAGGTAGAAAAAAAACAAGTAAGGAAAAGGAGGAAGGTGTAAAACCTAATTTGATCTGAGAGGGTCTTTAAGTTGGTTGATTAATGGGTGCCAAAAGATGCTTACTTCTAGGCCGCCGTCTCTATTCATATTGTTAGGGTGTTTGATTATTTCTAGGGCTTCTCTTAGGCGTGTCTTGTAGTAATGGTCATCTTTTGCTAAAATCTTAGTATCCTCAAGGAAGACATGATGTTTGGTTTTAAATGAGTGTTCTGCTAAGGCCGAAGTGCGAGTGCATTCATTTCTAATGTCTGCTTCATGCTCCTTGATCCTTACCTGAAATGATTGTCCGGTTTCCCCAATCTAACACTTGTCGCATGAGCAAGAGACCTTGTAGATGCCTTTTCCTTGATGTTGGTCTATGGGGTCCTTTACAGATTTCATTCTTTGTCTGATAGTGATTAGGGGTTTGAAGGATGTTACAATTTCTTTTCTTTTCAAGATCTTAGCAATCTTTTCTGTGACACCTCGAATGTAGGGAAGAAAGGCTTTTTGGTTGGAGGTTTGATCATTCTGGACCTGAGTCATTCTATCCTTCTTATTCATTGCCTTTTTGATATCTTTTTCTCTATATCCAATGTAAAAAATTTCATAAATTCAACCCATTTTGCATACCTTTGATTGAATTTTTCTTGTCTATTTATAAACTGCAAAGCTTGGTTATCACTATACAAGACAAAGTCTTGTGGGACAAGATAATTCCTCCATTTCTTCAAGGATTGAATTATGGCATAAAAATCCTTGTCATACATGGAGTATTTCCTCTTAGTCTCATTCAACTTCTCACTGAAATAGGAAATAGGTTGATTGTCCTGACTCAAAACTGCTCCTATTGCAACTCCACTTTCATCACATATTACCTGAAATGTCTTTTCAAAATTTGGCAAGACCAAAATTGGTCGTTCTGTTATCTTCTCCTTCAGTATATTTAAGCTCCTTTCGACCTCCTATGTCCATTTGAATGACTTGTGTCTTTTCTTCACTGTATCCATCATTGGTGCAAAACTCCCACTGAAGTATCTAATGAACTTCCTATAGAAGCTCACCAATCCATGGAATCTGGTTACCTTGAACATGCTCCTTGGTGAAGGCCATTCTATGATCACTTTCACCTTCTCTGGATCAATCTTCAGTTCATTTGAATAGATCACAAAACCCCAATAAATGAGCTCTGTATTCATAAAATAAGACTTCTTCATATTTATCAACATATTCTCCTATTGTTTCCTCCTCATCACTAACGTTAGGTGGCTCAAATGCTCCACTTTAGTCTTGTTAAAGATCAGTATATCGTCCAGATATAAAACTACAAACTTTCCAATGAAATCTTTCAGAATTTCATTCATCAACCTCATAAAAGTTCTCGGGGCATTTGTTAAGCCAAACGACATAACTAGCCAATTATACAGACCTTTGTTTGTCTTAAAGTTTGTTTTCCATTCATCACCTTCTCTCATCCTGATCTGGTGATATCCACTTTTTAGATCCATATTAGAAAAGAAATTTTCTCCAATTAAGAAATCCATTAAATCATCCATTCTTGGTAACGGAAATATGTACCTGATGGTGATCTTGTTGATGGCTCTTGAGTCTATGCACATTCTCCATCCTCCATCTTTCTTTGGGCTCAACACAGTTGGTACTGCACATGGGCTCAAACTCTCTCTGACCAAAGCCTTGTTTATCAACTCTTGGACTTGGTTCTTCACCTCATCGTTCTCTAGAGGTGTCAATCTGTATGCTACTTTTTTTGGTAGGTTTCTTACTGGTATCAAGTTGATATGATGACTGATACTCCTGATGGGTGGCAATGATTTTGGAAGCTCATCCACCACTATATCAATGAAATTATCCAGCAATTCCCATACTTCTTCAGGCAAATCATCCATCGATGTACTCATAATGATAACTCTGGTATTTCTCACCACATCGAACTACATCTCTTGCTCTTCCTTGACTTCTTCCAAGAGTTCCTTACCACTCATGAGAAGTATGCTTATGTTGGCTTCCCCTTTCACTCTCTTCTCCTCCATTGGAAACAACATATGTGTCCTACCATTCTTCTCTAATGTATATGTGTTTTTCCTCCCATCATTAATGACATTTCTATCAAAATTCCATGGTCTTCCCAACAAAATATGGCATACATCCATGGGAATTACATCACATAGGATTTCATCTTTATAAACTCCTATATTAATTTCAGGCAGACATTGTTTAGTAATCGTTACCTAGTGTCCTTTTTGCAACCATGAGACCTTGTATGGATTTGGGTTCACAGTTGTCTTCAGCTCCAATTTCTCCACCATCTCTATGGATACTAGGTTGTCAGTGCTCCCACTGTCAATGATCACCTTGCATAATTTGTACTTAGTCTTGCAAGTTTTCCTAAAGATATTGTTTCTCTACACTAGCTTCTCTATTTCTGCCTCCGGTATTAAGAGAACTTTTCTCAACATTAGGGATGCTCCATCCTCTACTCCTTTTGCTTCAACATCTATTCACTGTTCTTCTAAAATGTGATCTTCTCCTCCTTCCTTCTTCTTCTCAGGATATTCCCAAGACACGTGTCATGTTTTTCCATAGGAATATCATCTTAATCCTCCTCTGCCTCTCCCTCTAGAAAAGTTTCTTCCACCATCTTGTCTTCCTATGGAAATTCCTCCTTGTTCTGAGTGATTGTTTGGTTTCTCCACTTCATCCTTATACTTGTGCACTCTGTCGTGGGTAACTCCCCTATTTTTGTTTGGAGTTAGACTCTTACCCCTTCCTCGCTAGTTATGTTTTATGGAAAACGTTTCCTCTACCTTTAGTGAAAACTAATAAGCATCCTCCACGTTTCTGACTACCATCATGCTGAGCTCATCCTGGATATCATATCTCAAGCCATTTATATACCTAGTGACTTTTTCTTCATCTCTATCCCTTTGTCTAGTTCTGATGTTCAACCGATAGAACTCCTTGGTGTACTCCTTAATTGTCATTCCCTTGAGTATCATGTTCTGTAACTTTCTGAACAGGTTGATCTGGTAGTCCTTGGGTACGAACTTATCCTTCAGCTTAACTACCATTTTGTCCCAACTCTTTATCCTCTTCTTTCCTTTACCTCTCCTCTCAGCCTGCAGTCCCACCACAATGTTGTGTGCCCTTTTAGCCTAGTGAGTGCCTGCTTCACCTTCTTCTCCTCATCGACATATTCATAGTAGAAATTTTTTTCCATGGATATTATCCAATCCAATAGTTCTTTAACATATAGATTTCCCTCATACATAGGAACCTCTATCTTAGCTCTGCCTCCCATCCTGGAAACTGCTCTCAACAAACGCTCTTCTGCAGCCTCTTCTCCTGCAGCTTCTTCAACCTCGACATCTTCACTTTCTGCATCGCTGATGTGTCCAGCATCAGGTTATCTCCTCTGTGTTGCTTCCATTATTTCCAATCTAGTGCAAATCTCTCACATCTCCCTCTCTACAAAACGATTGGCTAAAGGTGGTGTTAAGTGCTCAACACACCCTAAAAGTTCTGTTACCACTTCCTTTTGGGTACCACCTTGTCTTCTACCTTTGATTATTTTCATTTTGGTTTGAGCCTTATAAAATTCTTATCTGATATGTTTCATATCCAAGTTTATCTTGAGCATATTAAGAACCATCTTGAGAAACACTACAACTGATCAAGGAACCAGCGACCCAGATTTCTCCTAGCTTACTTGAGAAGTTCGACATTGGTGAAAAATTAAGGCAACGGAAATTGTATGGGAAGTCAAAGTAGCTGAGTGTCGACATTCTTCAACATCGACTGATAAGAGTATCTCTTTTACGAATATAGCCTCCGAAAAGATTTCACCGAAAGCCAATTCTTTCGGCTTCGGTAGAAAAGTGTGATTGTAAGCACCGCACATAGATAAAGCAACACTGTCGACTGTCGAACTCCCAAAAACAAGTTTCGGTATCGACGACAGGGAACTAATTAATCTCTCCAATGACTCTCGATATCAACAGCTGTGACCTCTAGTCTTTTCTCAAAAACTCTCGGTACAAGTGAAATTCCGATGATGAATTTTATCCACTAGCCAAATATCTTTCCATGATTAAATTTGTTTAACCAAAATCGATAATCCCGTGGAAGTAGTAATTAATATCAAAGTTTTACAAACAAACACATTAAAAAACTCGTGACATAATAACAATGGTTCCAAAAGATCTAATATTTTACGCAAAAGATTTAAAGAAGAATACATGTTTGATTCATAGCATGATACTTTTAAAATTTTCTTTATATACAATCAAAACCTCTGCCAGGCTTGGTTTCCATATGAATAAACAACAACAACAACTTGGCTAACTTGCCTGGTCGCCATGATATTACAAAATTTTACAAAGAAGAAAGACAAAGAGGTGTTAAGCCACACTTCCAGGAACATAGGGTGAAAGCCTACTAACTATGCATCTCCTACACTTTGTTACTGTCTCAGGTTGTCTTTTGCACTTGGTGGTGTCTTATGCTCCATTTTCATGTCTTGTGCTTCCCTAAGTTCTCTCTACAGCCAAATGGTTCTCCCTACACAACCTTGCAGTGGCGGTATCCTCTGGTTTTTTGCCGCCAACTGATGCCGCAGTTCCCTATTCTCTTGGTAAAGCTAGACTATTGAAATTTGAGCTTGCTTTGTTTTCTAAGAAGAATATTTTATGAAATCTCCTGGCTCTTCGGCCCTACCCTTTCTTCTTCTACCTCCTTTGCTAGTGGTCTCGAGAAACTCCAAACAATCGGTAGGCATTACAGACTCCTCGAGGGTTGGGCACACACTCACTTCAACCTTGGAATGGTCCCCCTCTCCTTCTTGAGTTTTCTTCTTAGGCCTTCCTATTCTCTGCAGTTTTGGTCCCAGAGAAGGCGCAATCTCTAGCCTATTTCTCCCAGACGTATCAGTGACCACCCCAATCCCGTGTTTAGATGTTGATGCTACCTCCAGGTAGATAGTTGTACCTCTTGAAGCCCACAGGAAGGAGTCCCAGGTGTGTTGGGGCTGAGACATCACACTATGGCTACCTCATGGACCTCTTCCTATGTTTGAGATCCCATAATCGCAAAGTGTAAGAGACTCAAGGCATCTGCAGATGGAAAAGGATTACTCAACTGGACGTCGCCAAGACAAACTTACCAAACCAGATCCCCAGGGAATATTAGCTTGGCATATAAGAAGTATTGCTCATAAAACTCCTATATTTATAGGGAAATCAAAGAGAAACACTAGGCTCACCAGCATAATTCCCGCGCCTCGCGACATGATGTTTGAAAAATTTCGGCAAGCTGCAGCTAATCGACAGATGCGATCCAGAACATGAAAGTGTCATCGATAGGGGTTGCAGGAAAGCATGCAGTATGATCCTTTTGATCCTTTTTGAACTTCCAAACCTATGTTATTTATAAATCACGCTTGGAACGCTTGGTGGTGAGATTTCTAAAGGAATTTAATAACCTTTTTGTACGATATTTGACCTCTCAGGAGCACACACGCGCATAATTCATCCTCGATTCCCTTTTCCACAAAGGTCAAGTAATTACTATGATAATTATATATTCATGTCTATCATACTTTATTAGCCACACTACAACATGTTGAGGTGTTCATTTATACCAAAGAGGAGCGATGGATTCACAGGTCACTCGAAGGAAGCTTTTGAGATCATGTAAGTATTAAAAACGACTGAGACTAGTAAGATGCACAAGTACATGTTGATCTGTTGTTTATTTATGTTAGATAATGGGTTGCTTGATCACTAAACTAATTCTATTTAATTGCAGGAAGAACCTTCCCTATCACTGACCAGATTCTATCCTGTGATCCCACTGAAGAACTAAAAGAATCACCAAAGTGACAAAGTATTTCGAGCTCATGATTTCGGCATCCCAATATTAATCGACCTAAGCAGAATGATCAAACTATGCACCGAACAAGATGCATCATGATTTGAAGAATGTGCAAAGGTCATCGATGCAAAGCCCAAGTAAGTATAATAGTTCACAGGAAATCCAACCAAATCTAGAGCCATACTTCAGAAGTTGAATGTCAGCCTCGCAAAATATAGGGCACATGCAGTAGACATCAGGGTAATCTATGTCGCTCTGATGGAACAACATAGGTTTCCATTGGCCAACACCTGTGAAGAACCCTTCATCAGATGGTCTGATTATGAAATATTCCACCCTTTCCAAGAAACAACTCAGGTGGGTTGTTGATAGACTGTTAGATGATGACGCCACGTGGTGATTCTTGATTAGCTCAAATTGTATTTTACCGTTAATTACTATTAATACTTTATATTATAAATAGGAACATTGACCGATGGTCAGAGGGTCAGTGGTTGTTGTAAGAAATCTTTTATTTTGGTTGTTTATAATTATTTTGAGACTGCTACGAATTAAGAAGTCCTTCTGGACCAAAGACGGGCTATTTTCATCAGTTGTATGTGAATGGAGATGGAGAAGAATTACTTCCTTTCCTATTCCATGATTGTTGCAGTAAATGAGTAAGAGAAATTAATTCTATTGTCAAGTTATCTAGTGCAATGTTTTAATGTTCCTTGATTTAAATGATGAAAGCAAATCATTGTGCTTCTATGTGATGAATGTCTTGGTAGATGAATTATTTTGCTTACCGTGACATTGATTACAATTGTGTTTCTTTCTTTATGCTAAGTAGTTTACCTCAGGTATTTGATGAATGTATTGGTAGATGAATTATTTTTGTTACCTTGATCTTGATCATATATGTGTCTTCTTTCTATTAAGTAGCTTTCTCAGACAACAGTTGGATGCTCTTTCGGTTAAAGTATTATTACTAAGCCCTTTGGCATAGAATCATTTTCTACATGTTCGAGTAGTGGGTTATACCAAGCTCAACCCCTTCCCAATAGTTAAAACTCTTGTCCTATCTTCATCAAGTTGGTTTATACTGGCTTGCATATATTGTACCTGCCCCACATAAAATAAATTACTGAAAAAAATGTCGTAACCGAAGGAAAATAATTCACCAAAAAAAAACAAAATCTCATCGATAATTTGGCCAGATTTCAAGAGCTAGAGAACCATTCCACTCCAAATGTTGCAGAGTCTAATTGGGCCCCAGTGGCAGGTTTTCTTCCTACTGTTGAATCAGGGGATTTAAGCCCCATCAATAGAAATGGCAATAGAAGGAGGGCCTGAGAATGAATGGTTGAATATGTAAGTTATATGATATTGAGAACAACCTATAGATTCATAATGGCCCACATGCATGGCTAGTCATCCAACGGAAATCCAACCTTTACCAAGTACTCCCAAAGAGGATAACTCACCCCACTCTAAGGAAGGACATATTCACCTTAAAATACCTTACGCCTTCCTTCATGAGGAACTGAATCAGTTTAGAAGGATTACTAGAGCCTACACCCGACAAATCAACGCGTTCCCCTTCACCCCCATCCTCCCTCGAAGAAAACAACAAAGCAGACTAGTAGTCAGCACTCTCGACAAATTTTTTGTACACTCCATCGAAGACTTAATAGACTTTGCAATCACCAAAATCTAAGAACCTCTTGACCTCATACCTGAGACGCTAGCCTGTGACATCTTCGAATGTAACGATCTTTCAGAAGAGGAAGAGCCTGACTTCGACTCTGAAGATATGGAAGAGAACAATGATCAAGAGGAGGTGAGGGAAGTTCCACTTCAAGACAACCAACCCTGGTTGGTCGGGGATGCTGTGGACATCCCTGGACCAATACACAATCTCTCTTGACACTTGGAAAAGTTTCTCCCCAAGTATGATCCTCAAACCTCACAATCACCCGAAGATCATGTCAAGAAGTTCATATTCGCGATCAGGCTTATGAACATTCAACATGAAGACGTGGTATGCATACTTTTCCCCTACACTTTTGAGAACTCATCTTCCACTCGGTATTTTAACTTTCCAGTAGGATCCATAACCAGCTGGACTAAGTTCCAAAAGGATTTCCTAGACAAATTTGCCGAAGAAAATACCACAGGAGATCTTATGGCTGAATTATTCGTAGCCACCATGACCCCAAAGGAAAGGGGAAAATATTTCAATAAAAGATTCAAGACTATCCTAAACAAATTCTAGCCTATGGAGAAACCAGCTCAATAGTTTCAAATCAAGGTCTATGCCAACGTGCTTACAACCTCTATTTCCATGTTCGTTAAAGGAGCCGCTAAGAAAAACCTCGTGGAGAATTTCGAAGAGGCCAAGATGATAGAGTTCTAGATGAAAGGGTGTAAAGAATTCTAGGCATATCTAGTGAGAAAATAGATCCAACCCCCTCCCAGGAGAGGACTCCTCTTGACTAGACCATCGAGGAAGCCGGCTGAACCAACTCCGTGTAAAGAAGTCTAGGCATCTCTAGTGATAAAAGAGATCCAACCCCCTCCCAGGAGAGGACTCCTCTTGACTAGACCGTCGAGGAAGTCGGCTGAACCAACTCCTAATAAGGGTAATGGAGATATAGAATACCTACAATGCATGGTCAAGAAACTATCAAATGAGATTATAGATATTAAAAGAAATGCGGGTGAGGGAAACCAAGGCCAAAGACCCTATAAGACTTTATTTAAAAGAAACCAGCCTTTCAAAGAAATTGAACCTCCCCCAGCTAACCTAAACATTGACTTAGGAATGTCACGTCTGATTCTTTCTATACGTACCACCAAGAGAACCACTCAAAAATGGAATGTCCTCAGTGGGTACACACCATGAATTTAATGGCCAATCATTTTTTGGGCAAAGTCTCTCTGACTGAACCATCCAACAGTTCAGCCTTTAACATTTTTGATTAGGAAGAGGTTGACCCACCACAAGACACGACCATGCTGATATGGGATCCTGACATGATCACGTCTTCGGATGATCTGTTTAAACCTCAGGAACCACTGACAGAGATATTGGTGGTTCAGACACATAGTAAGGGTCAACCTGGCCCATGAGATATTGATGCCACCCGTGCCTCACAAAGTAAATTAACTCCTGATCGCCCGAGAATGCCTTTCTCTCCCAGTAAAAATCCTATAAGTATCCATACTCATGATTCTCCTAAATTAGATTACAATGTAGTAGAATATTTGAAGAAGATGAAAGCTAATGTATCAATTATGGAGATATGTAGAATCCCTCATCAAAAAGACCTTTTGTTGCAAGCTCTAAGTTTGGTAGAAAACTAGACCACCAGTGATGGTCAGGAGAAGAATCTTCCCCCTACGGATTTGGCAAGAAAACCAACAATAAACACCTACTCAGAAGGCAGGAAGGAGAGGCCTTTTGTACCACCTTTCCTTTTAATGTTTGAAGTCTTCAACAGGAATCTCCACAACTGTCTGGTAGACTCTGGGGCATCTTCCAATGTCATGCCCTCGGCCATTTGTAACAAATTAGGTGTCGTCCCTCTAAAAATTGATAAGCATGTCATACAACTGGACAGGACCTAGGTCAAATTTATGGGGGAACTCAAATATGTGATGATCAAGGTAGCCACTCATCCTAATTTAATGCAGATGATTGACATCATTGTGGTGGATATCCCTGAGGATTATGGGCTATTATTAAGTCAATATTGGTCCGAAAAAATAAACGGATACTTCAGTACAGACTGGGCACACCTTTGGCTACCACTGAAGGGATACAAGAACATGATCATAATCGATAGGGAAAGATACCTAAAACATACAGTCACTGACCTAGAAACCCCAAATGAACCAGCCTCTACCGATTTTCCCATACTAGGGAATTATTCTTGTGATTCTCGATTTGGAAGTTTTTCTCCTCTCCTCTCCAATTTTTTTCTTACCCAAAGATCCAAGATTATCTTTCAAGAATAATTATCAATGCTAAGGGAAGATTCTCTCTTTTGTCAAGACCTAGTGTTAGGTCTTCCGGAAGAAAAGATCAAAGAGCAAAAAAATGATTGGAATGGAAATCATCGCTCACAAATTTGGACCCTTTATTTTGATGGATCCAAGTCACAAGAGGGTTCAGGAGCAGGGTGCATCCTCATCGATCAAAAGGGTAAATGCCATTTCTTGTCTTGTAGACTAGAATTCGAGTGCACCAACAACACTGCCAAGTATGAAGCCCTGGTACAAGGGTTAGAGAAATCCATAGATCTTAATGTCAAGGAATTAAAGGTGTTCAGAGACTTGGAAATCATTATTAGACAAGTGAGAAACACTATACACTGCAACTCTCCTCATCTTAAGAATTACCAGTAGGAGGTGCAGAGGTTGATAGAACTCTTTGAAGCTTTCAATATCACTACGATCCCCAGAGCGAAGAACATCCTTGCTGACTCTTTATCCACCGCTGCCTCAAGATGCTCGCCTTTAGAAGATTACGAAGCCTCCCGATTCATTGTAGAAATTCTCTACAAGCCATCGATACCTAATAATACTTCTAATTGTAAAGTCTTTGAGGGGGATGAACAAATCATAAGCTTCTTGAATAATCAAGACAACTTCAATACCTCGCTATTGACGATGAAGAGTTCCAAGAGAAACTAACAGAAACCAGTCCTCGGGAGGGTCAATGTTAAGCCCTAATATTGGCTCATTACCCCTTAATTGGGGCATATTATATTAGTAGTGTTATTTTATTTATGTCGGCTTTAGGCCATTAGTTGTAATTATACCTCCTAGTCTC
>JZKD02S1715773.1:465206-476739 GCA_000966675.3 Picea glauca | reverse complement strand
GAATCATCTTGTACTTGAACATTTAAGTGGGGTAAAAGGAGGTTTCCCCCTCGAAGAGGCTTATTATCTGAAATTATCTCTTTTTCAAGGTGTTGAGTACTTTTCTGAGGTTTTTTTATGCTATATTGGTATTTGGTTCTTAACAGTCAACACGTGGATAAACTAAAGGCTCACACAATTCCAAAAGGGATAGAAAATCTAGAGAATTTGTTTGATCTAAAGGAACATTTCAAAGGACCTAAAAATGAAAACACTTGTAGCTCTTGCCCCCTCCACGAAACTGTAAATCTTGGAAACCCAGACAACCCAAAGCATGTAAATCTTGACAAAACAATATCTAAAGAGGAGAGGAAAGCCTACCTCAAATTATTCAAACAATAGCAGGATGTGTTCGCCTGGTCCTATAAATATTTGAAAATGTATGATACCTGCATCATTCAACACACCATCCCTTTGAAACCCAAATTCAAAAATTTTCAATAGAAGCTCTGAAAGTACCACCCATCCTTGAAACCCCTAATGTATCAAGATTTAAGGAATATTTTAGATGTGAACATAAATTTTGAAGTTAGACATTCCACCTGGGTAGTGAACCTTGTTTCAGTAAGAAAAAGGTCAGGACAAATCCGATTATGCATAGACTTTCAGAATCTCAACAGATCTTCAGAAAAGGACAATTATCCCATCCCGTTGATGGAGCAACTCCTACAGACCGTGTTGGGCTCAGAAATTTTCTCCCTCCTAGACAGTTTCTTAGGATACAACCAAGTGTTGGTTTCAGAGGAAGACCGATTAAAAACTACCTTCCAAACCAAATGGGGAACCTTCACTTATAAACGCATGCCTTTCATCTTGGTTAACGGAGGAGCAACCTTTCAAAGGGAAATGGACATGGAGTTTCGGGGACTTATAGGTAAGTGCGTCGTAGTATATTTAGATGACGTAATGGTGTATTCGAAGAATAGAGAGGAACACATCCAACACTTAACTCAGAGTTTTGAAAGATGATGAAAATACGGTATATCACTCAATACTAAGAAAATTATCTTCGGTGTTGAATAAGGTAAGTTCTTGGGTCATATTATATGTCAAGAAGGAATTCACATAGACCCTGAAAGGATTAAAGCCATAACTCAACTCCCGCTACCCCATAACAAGAAGGTTATGCAGTATTTTTTGGGGAAAATTAATTTTGTAAGGAAATTCACCCCAGACTTAGCCAAAATCATTAAACCCTTACAAAAAATGATTCACAAAGATTCCAAGTTTAAGTGGGATGATGAACGAAAATACGCTTTCAACAATATCAAAGCTTCCATATCCTGGGCCTCGATATTGCGAAGTCCCAATTTCAATAGAGACTTTAACCTTTATACTTTCGCCTCTGACCAATCACTAGTTGTGGTGTTGACTCAAAAGGACGACGACAACAATGAAGCCACAGTGTCATTCATGAGCACCAACCTTCAAGGAGATGAGCTCAATTACCCCACCATAGACAAGCAGGCCTACGTGGTCTATAAAGCAGTAAATCATTTTAGGTCGTACATCCTCAAGAATCACACTAAGGTGATTGTGCCACACCCCAGAGTCTGATCCTTGTTTACCCAACAAGAAATGGGAGAAATAAGAGGGAACTAGATGGCGGTAGTCTAGGAATTTGATCTAGATATAAAACCTACCAAGTTAGTAAAAGGACAAGGTTTGTGCAAGCTTGCAGCCGAAGCTCAATATCAAGCAAACCAAGATCCAGAGTGGGATAATGAAATAGCAATATGGTGTGGTGAAGAAGCCTACATTTCACCAGGACTGGACTCCTGGTACAAGGATTTGTCTCATCTTTTACATCATGGGACCTGTCCTGAAAACCTCAACCCCAGAGAAGGGAGATGCCTCCAACTAAAATCCGCACAATATCGCCTCATAAATTTGGTACTCTTCTGGATCAACTATGACGGGGTATTACTGAGATGTATCAAAAGCAAAGACGTTGATAAAGTGATGAAAGAACTCCACGATGGCCCCGCTGGGGGACATTTTGTAGGAAACACCACCACTCATAAGGTTCTGAGATCCGACTATTACTGGCCCACTTTTTTCAAAGGCGCTCATGCTTACGCCAGTAATTGTAAGACTTATGAAATAAGAGCTGGCAAGGAGAGAAGGGTAGAAATCCCATTTCAACCTATAACCATCTCTAAACCATTTGAGCAGTGGGGGTTGGATATCATAGGAGAAATTACACCCAATTATTTTAAATTGCAGAAGTATATTCTTACTGCCACCGACTATTTCACAAAGTGGGCATAGGCCATCCCGCTGACCCATGTAAATGAGAAAATAGTCATCCAATTTATAGAATAATAGATAATTACAAGGTTTGGTGTTCCTTCCATTCTGGTCTTTGATAATGCATCCTACTTATCCTCTACCCTATTCACAGAGTTTTCTCTGGACAAAGGAATCATAATCAAATACTCTGCAAATTATTACCCTCGGGGAAACAGTATGGAAGAGTTAACCAATAAGAATCTGGTGAGGATACTAAATAAGACGGTTGCGGATAACCATAGAAATTGGCATAACCAACTCCATAATTCCCTATGGGTTAATAGGGTCACACCCAAAGAGTCTATAGGGAATTCCTCGTACTTCCTAGTCTACGGACAAGAAGCCATTCTCCCAAATTGGATTTATCTTCCATCTCTCCATTTGGTCCAATATTCTAACGATGATAAATCCTCAACCATGAAACAAAGAATCAACACTTTGATCATGTTGGAGGAAGAGAGGGAAAGGGATAAATCTAAATTTTTATCCCATCAACAGATAGTGAAAATATGGTTCGATAAGTACAAGGCTAAGGAAAATAATTTTGAAGTAGGAGACTTAGTTCTAAAGTGGGATAAGGTAAATTAACCCAAAGGGAAGCATTCCAAGTTTCAGATCATGTGGCTTGAACCTTTTTAGGTGGCTAAGAAGATCGGGGTAGGTACTTATCATTTGAAAAATATGAGAGGGGAACCTGAAGCCCTCCCGGTAAACGACCAAGCCCTAAAGCAGTACTTCCCATAATAACAACACAATAAAAGTTATAAAAAAAAAATAATAATAAAATTATATATAATGCATATATATTTCCAGTTGGCACGATTAAAATAAGGACCGTAGATATATGTTTTATGGGACAGATATTCTGCATTCTCTCAGTGAATCTCCATTTTTTGAGTGCTCAACACACCCTAAAAGTTCTGTGACCACTTCCTTTTGGGTACCACCTTGTCTTCTACCTTTGATTGTTTTCATCGTGGTTTGAGCCTTATAACCTTATTATCTAATATGTTTCATATCCGAGATTCTCTTGAGAATATTAAGAACCATCTTGAGAAACACCATGACTGATCAAGGAACCAGTGACCAAGATTTCTCCCAACTTACTTGAGAAGTTCGGCATCGGTGAAAGATTAAGGCAGATAAAATTGTATGGGAAGTCAAAGTAGTCGAGTGCTGACATTCTTCGGTGTTGGCTGATAAGAGTATCTCTTTTATGAATATAGCCTCCGAAAAGATTTCGTCGAAAGATGATTCTTTCAGCTTTGGCAGAAAAGTGTGATTGTAAGCACTGCACATAGATAAAGAAACACTGTCAACTACCAAACTTCCAAAAACAAGTTTTAGTATCGACAAGAGGGAACTAATTAATCTCTCCAATGAATATCGGTATTGGCAGCTGTGACCTCTAGTATTTTCTAAAAAACTATTGGTACAAGTGAAATTCTGAGCATGAATTTTATCCACTTGCCAAATATCTTTCCACGATTAATTTTTTTTAACCAAAATCGATAATCCCGCAGAAGTAGTAATTAATATCAAAATTTTACAAAGAAAAACATTAACAAACTTGCGACGTAATAACAATGGTTCCAAAATATCTAATATTTTAGGCAAAAGATTTAAAGAAGAATACATGTTTTATTCACAGCATGATACTTTTAAAATTTTCTTTATATACAATAAAAATCTCTACCAGGCTTGGTTTACATATGAATAGACAACCCTGACAACTCGGCTAACCTTCCCGATTGCCGTGAGATTACAAAATTTTACAAAGAAGAAATACAAAGAGGTGTTAAGCCACACATCCAGGAACACAGGGCAAGAACCTGCTAAGTACGTATCTCCTATGATTTGGTCCTCTCTCAAATCATCTTTTGCGCTTGGTGGTGTCTTATGCTCCATTGTCACCACCATCCGCTATGCCTCACATAACTCCACAATCATGTCTTATGCTTCCCTAAGTTGTCTATGCAGCCAAACAGTGCTCCCCGTGCGACCTTGCGGTGCCGGTATCCTCTGGGTTTTTTCCACCAAATGACGTTGTAGTTCCCTATTCTCTTGGTAAAGCTCAGCTATTGCAATTTGAGCCTGCTCTAGTTTTCAAGAAGAAATTTTTCCAGAAGATCTCGGCTCTTCGACCCTCCCCTTTATTCTTATGCCTCCTTTTCCAGTGGTCTCCACCAACTCCAAATGATTGGTAGGAATTACAGACTCCTCGAGGGTTGGACACACACTTAGTTTGGCCTTGGAGCAGTCCCCCTCTCCTTCCCAAGTTTTCTTCTTAGGCCTTCATCTTATCCATGGTTCCAGTCCCAGAGAAGGCACAGTCTCCAACTTATTTCTCCCTGACGTATCTGTGACCACCCCAAGCCCATGTTTAGACGTTGACGCTGCCTCCGGGCAGATAGTTGTACCTCTTGAAGCCCACAGGAAGGAGTCCTAGGTGCGTTGGGGCTGAGACCTCGCACTCTGGATGCCTCATGGACCTCCTCCTGTGTTTGAAGGAGATTCCATAATCGCAAAGTGTAAGAGACTTAAGGCATCCGCAGATGGAAAAGGATTACTCATCTAGACATCACCAAGATGAAATTACTAAACCAGATCCCCAGGGAATATGAGCTTGGCATATAAGAAGGATTTCTCATAAAATTTCTAGATTTATAGGGAAATAAAAGAGAAACACTAGGATCGCCAACATAATGCCTGCGCCTTGCGACATGATGTTTGAAAAATTTCGACACACCGCAGCTAATCGACGGATGCGATCAAGAACATGAAAGCATCGCTGATCGGGGTTGCAGGAAAGCATGTAGTATGATTCTTTTGATCCTTTTTGAACTTTTGAACCTTCGTTATTTATAAATGATGCTTGGAACGCTTGGTGGTGCGAGTTCTGAAGGCATTTAACAACCTTCTATGTATGATATCTGACCTCTCGAGAGAACACACATGCATAATTCTTCCTCGATGCCATTTTCCCCAAAGGCCAAGTAATTATTGTGATAATTATACATTCATGTATATCATACTTGATTATCCACACTACAACCTCCTGAGGTGTTCATTTATACCAAAGAGGAGTGGCAGCTTCACAGGTCACTCAAATGAAGCATTTTGGATCACATAAGTATTAAAAATGACTGAGACTAGAAAGCTACATAGGTACGTGTTGATTTGTTGTTTATTTATGTCAGATCATGGGTTGATTGATCGCTAAACTACTTATGTTTAATTGCAGAAAGAACCTTCCCAATCATTGACCAGAGTCTGTCATGTGATCCCACCGAAGAACTGAAAGAATCATCGAAGCGACAAAGTATTTCAAACTCTCGAATTTGGCATCCCGATATTTATTGACCTAAGCAAAATGATCAAGTTGTGCACTGAACAAGATGCGTCATGAGCCGAAGAATGTGAAAAGGTCACCGATGCAAATCCCCAACAAATACAACAATTCATAGGACATCCAACCAAATCCAGAGCCATACTTTAGAAGTTGAACATCATCCTCACAAAATATAGGGCGCACACAAAAGACATCAAGGTAATCTATGTCGCTCCGATGGAACAAAACAGGTTTCCATGGGCCAACACCTATGAGGAACCCTTCATCAGATGGTTTGATTATGAAAGAGTCCACCCTTTCCAAGAAACAACTCGGGTGGGATGTTGTTAGACTGTTAGATGATGATGCCATGTAGTGATTCTTGATTATCTCAAATTGTATTTTACTGTTAATTATTGTTAAGACTTTATATTATAAATAGGAACATCGACTGATGGTCAGAGGGTCGATGGTTGTTGTAAGAACTCTTTTATTTTGGTTGTTGATAATTATTTTGAGACTGCTACGAATTAAGAAGTCCTTCTAGACCAGAGACGAGCTATTTTCATTAGATGTATGTGATTGGAGTTGGAGAAGAATTACTTCCTTTCCTGTTCCATGAATGTTGCAGTAAATGAGTAAGAGCAATTAATTCTTTTTCCAAGTTATTTGGTGCAATGTTTTAATGTTCCTTTCTTTAAATGATGAAAGTAAATCATTGTGCTTCTATGTGATGAAATTCTTGATAGATGAATTATTTTTCTTACCGTGACATTGATTACAGTTGTGTTTCTTTCTCTATGCTATGTAGTTAATCTCAGCTATGTGATGAATGTCTCTGTAGATGAATTATTTTTCTTACCTTGATCTTGATCATATATGCGTCTTCTTTCTATTAAATATCTTTCTCAGACAACAATTGGATTCTCTTTCAGTTAAAGTATTATTACTAAGCCCTTTGGCATAGGATCGTTGTCTGCATGTTCGAGTAGCGGGTTATCCCAAGCTCAACCCCTTCCCAATAGTTAAAAATCTTGTCCTATCTTCGTCAAGTTGGTTTATACCAGATTGCATCTCTTATACCTACCCCACCTAAGAGAAATTACTAAAAAAACTGTTTTAATCAAAGGAAGAGCATTCACCAGAAAACACAAAAGCTCATCGATAATTTGGCCAGATTGCAAGATCTGGAGAACCATTGCACTCCAAATGTTGCATATTCTAATTGGACCTTGATGGTGGGTTTGGTTCCTGCTATTGAATCAGGGGATTTAAGCCCCATCAACAGGTGGCTCTCATCTCCTTGGAGGCATTGTGTTAACTACTTGTCACACACAGTGTATAACTTCAAGTTCTCTGTCTCCCCCATTTTTGTCTTTATCCTTTTCCCAAAGTTTACAGATGAAGAATTTAGGCTTTGATACAACCTGATGTAGACCCCCTATCCCTCCTAAGGGATGTGTGACCTCCCAGTCAAGATCTCTAATTATGGAGCTGGAACAACTCTCCTAGTTCCTAACTGGAACCTCTATATCCAATTCCACATGCCCTTGTCTATGTTTTTCCTGCACAAACCAAAAATAGGCATGGGTCCCCACTCCATGTGACCATAGGTGCGACCATAATCTTAGCCTAAAAGGCACATCACATTTCACGACTTCGGGGTTTCCAATACAATGAGTCCTTGGCTCCTCCAAGTCCCGAAACCTCGATGAGGGCTAATGGAGGTTACATCCTCCCTTTCCTCATCCCATGTGACCACAAGCCCATGACCAAAAGATTTACCATGAAGGTGCGTTTCTCTCCTCCAAGCCGTGAACACCGAAATCACGAGGGCACGAGATCTACAACTCAGGTCTCCCCTTGGCCTATGGCTATGATCATTTCAGTGTTTCATGTTTCATGAATTCGCACTGCATGAAGTCCATTCGCTCCCCCACCCAGTCACAAAAATGAAGAAATGTCCCCTCGCTGTAGATCAATGGCTCTAATCCCATGGAGATCTGACAGCTCTGATCTTTTTGGGATTTCACCAGTTGAGAGTCCTGACTCTTGCTTCTTGTACTCCTTGTTTTCGAATTGCTGAAATACCAAAACCTTAGGGATTTTGATAAACAACCCTCATTCCTCTCCCCAATCAACAATCATGGTTGAACCTACATTTCTTCTCAAAATCTCTCCACCGTCCATTCATATCTTCATGGGTTTTCCATCCTAGACATACACAACATTAAAGCTAATGCAGGAGCATCCCTCACGACAAGAAAAACCAACATGGAAGCAGAAGACATCTGGAAGAGGTCCAGCACAAGTTTTTGAATTTTTAAATTTTCCCTTGGAGTTGATGCACTGAATATAAATGAAGATCATTTAATTTAGGCACCTTGGTAAGAATGTAATCAGACCTTGAGCCATACGCTCTCGTCTGAGATAGACAGAGGCATTTATAATGATAGTTGCAGGTAGATTGAATTAAATTCTTAGATTAGACAGTTTTTAGAGTGCAGGAGGGAAATCGGATATAGACACCCTCATTTGTATTATTGTAACATTAAAGTAGTAGGAGTTAGAAGGATCCAAGGCATAGGAGAATAGCAGAGAGTTGTAGAAAACACCCATGTATAGATCCGGGATTAATAGAAGAAGTTGATTCAGATTCATGGCTGTTGTGTCATTCTCTGTGTGTGTGTGTTGAATGCTCTGTTTATGAACATTTCTTCCTATTAGGCACTGTTGTTATGCTATGCGTATGATTTCATGTGTTTAGATAGAAGTTTGAGAAGAAAGGATATTGAAGACTGTTGCTGCAGGAAGTGCATAGAGTCAGAAGGATTCAACACCTGGGAAGTTGTTGAGTGTTGAGCGCAAGGAGTGCACACAAGTTCCTCTGAATAATCAAAGTGGAAAAGCTCAGGAGGTATAGCACCTTGTTACAGGTATGAACTAACTGAGAGGGGGGGGGGGTGAATCAGTTAGCGTAAATTATTAACTATTTCATTTCTTCCTAGCTTTGAATCATTAATCTTAGTGGCAGTGAGTCTTTACTGTGAAATTCAGAGTTATAAATAAAAAGCAGATAACATAAAGAATAACAATCACACACAACATTCACTCACAAGTATGAGACACATATTTTTCAAGAGGAAACCCAACCAGGGAAAAAACCTCATCTTCTTAAGATGTTAAGCAAGCTCCAACTGTGTTACATCTCATATTTTATGAGCACCAACTCATAGAGGCTACAACCTCTGATTGCCAGCATCAACTGGCTGAGAGCACCAACTCTCACAAAATCCCAGCACCCACTGGGTGGAAGCACCGACTTCCTTTTTCCTTCAGCACCAACTGAGTGAAGGCACCAACCTTCAGATTCTACAAGCACCCACTTGCAGAGAAAGAGACATACGTCTCCCTAGCACCACCCTACCACCCTTATTTGTCAAAATAAATATTTCTCAAATCAACTGGTTCATTCTGATATAGTTTGCTTACCCTTTCTGCTGATCTACTCTGCGTTCTTCACTGTCTCTGATCGGCTGCTCTACTTCACCGTGATCTGCAGCCCATTCTCAGCTTCTTCTTTGTCGCTCAGATTCTCCTCTTCCTTCTCTCACCTACAGGGCTCTCTCTCTGTCTCATTTTCAACAACCACCCTACTCATCTCTGTTCCAGTGCATTATATAGATTCACCACATGTAGAGGTTTTCCTTGCGTTTCTCAACTCCAACTGCAGTTTCCCTTTCTTCCATTCTTTCTTCTGCTTTTCGCATGCCAGCATTCTCCCTGATTTTTTGAGCTGGCTCTTTGCATGCCTCCTCTACGCATGCCACATCATGCAACGTTGTGTTCCTCCTATGTTAACTGCTAGTCTATTTTTAGACTGAAAGTCCTTCCTCTTTTCCCAACTCCAACTGCAGTTTCCCTTTCTTTCATTCTTTCTTCTGCTTTTCACATGCTAGCATTCTCCTTGATTTTCTGAACTGGCTCTTTGCATGCCTCCTCTACGCATGCCACATCATGCAACAAATGTCATGGCTAAGGCGTGCATTTTTATCAGCAAAGATCCAGTGTTGTTTCAGCATAGTTTCCAGCACGGTGTTTCAGCATATGTATCAACAATGTGTTTCAGCATAAGTTCCAGCTCTGTTTCAACATTGTGTTTATGCATCTGTGATTTAGCTTCTGTGTTCCAGCACCTGTGTTCCAGCATTTGTGTTTCAGCATCTGTGTTCCAACATTTGTGTTTCAGCATCTATGTTTCAGCATCTGCGTTTCAGCATCTGCGTTTCAGCATTTGTGTTCCAGCATTTGTGTTCTAGCATCTGTGTTCTAGTATTTGTGTTTCAGCATCTATGTTTCAGCATCTGTGTTTCAGCATCTGCGTTTCAACATTTGTGTTCCAGCATTTGTGTTCCAACATTTGTGTTCCAACATTTGTGTTCCAGCATCTCGGTTCCAGTATTTGTGTTTCAGCATCTGTGTTTCAGCATCTGTTGTGCGTGCTCCATAACCAACCGATTTCCATCAATTCCAGCATCTCTTGTGCGTGCTCCATAATCAACCGATTGCCATCAATGACAATCATGACCATCTGCGTCATCTCTGTGCATCTGTGTTTCAGCTTCTGTTGTGCGTGCTCCATAATCAACCAATTGCCATCAATGACAACCGTGACCATCTGCGTCATCTCTGCTATATCCATATTTCCAACAATCTCCCCCTTTGACATTGATGGCAATATGTCTTTCATTTCTCCCCCTTTGACATCAAGGGTAAAGGGTTAAAATGTTCTCCTCAAGCTCCCCCTGACTTCATGCACTCAACAGTAATACCAATTAAAGGGATCGGCTCTGATCTCTATGTATTTTCACTTGCTGCCATTTTACCATGTTCAGTAAACAAGCTTCTTGTGAAAAGATCCTTTGGACCTGCGCTCCTCTAATCAATCATCTATGCTCTATCTTGTACACATCCTCTCCTGCCAATTACTTCAAGAACACTTCTTATAAAAAATGTCCATCTTTGCTGCTCATGACTAAACTCAACACATCTACACTCATATATTCAATACTGGTATGAAGACCAAAATGTCTCTTCAGGCGAGCTGTTAAGCACACGCTCCCCCTGACAAAGTGTAGAGGTTAGTTAGAGAAGGGTAGGACACCCATCTTCTTTCTGAGGTATTCAAACTGTGCCTTGGGTAATGGTTTGGTAAATAGATCAGCAATCGGCTCCGTGGAGGGAATGTACTACAACTGTACCACTTTGTTGGCAACCTGATCTTTTAAGAAATGATACTTCAGAGGTATATGCTTTGTCTTGGAATGAAGAACTAGATTCTTGGATACACTAATGGTACTAGTATTATCACAGTGAAGAGGAATGGGTTCTTCATATGTTACCTTCAAGTCCGCGAGAGCTTATATCATCCATATTACCTGTGTACAACATGCAGCAGCTGCAATGTATTCTGCTTCTATGGTAGACAAAGCTATAGAGATTTTATTCTTGCTTAGCCATGCTACTAACGAATCACCCAAGAAGAATGCACCTCCACTAGTGCTCTTTCTCTCATCTACACAATTTTCCCAATCTACATCTGAATGTGCCATCAACTGAAAATTTTGATTTCTTGGGTACCACAAACCATAAGACAGAGTGCCTTTCAGATATTTCAAAATTCTTTTGACAACTACTAAGTGACTTTGTTTAGGGGTAGCTTGAAATCTTCCGACCATCCCAATAGCATGCATTGCGTCTGGTCTTGTTATAGTGATGTATAGAAAACTTCCTATCATAGATCTGTACAACCTTTGATCCACTTCTGGGGTAGTATCATCTTTTCTCAATTTGCAGCCACAGACCATGGGT
>JZKD02S1715773.1:412751-461044 GCA_000966675.3 Picea glauca | reverse complement strand
GGTTCATTCTGATATAGCTTGCTTACCCTTTCTGCTGATCTACTCTGCGTTCTTCACTGTCTCTGATCTGCTGCTCTGCTTCACCGTGCTCTGTAGCCCATTCTCAGCTTCTTCTTTGTCGCTCAGATTCTCCTCTTCCTTCTCTCACCTGCAGGGATCTCTCTCTGTCTCATTTTCAACAACCACCCTACTCATCTCTGTTCCAGCGCATTATATAGATTCACCACATGCAGAGGTTTTCCTTGCGTTTCTCAACTCCAACTGCAGTTTCCCTTTCTTCCATTCTTTCTTCTGCTTTTCGCATGCCAGCATTCTCCATAATTTTTTGAGCTGGCTCTTTTCATGCCTCCTCTATGCATGCCACATCATGCAATGTTGTGTTCCTCCTATCTTAACTGCCAGTCTATTTTTAGATTGAAATTCCTTCCGCTTTTCTCAACTCCAACTGCAGTTTCCCTTTCTTTCATTCTTTCTTCTGCTTTTTCCATGCCAGCATTCTCTCTGATTTTCTAAACTGGCTCTTTGCATGCCTTCTCTATGCATGCCACATCATGCAACAAATGTCGTGGCTAAGGCGTGCATTTTTATCAGCAAAGATCCAGTGCTTTTTCAGCATAGTTTCCAGCACTGTGTTTCAGCATATGTATCAACAATGTGTTTCAGCATAAGTTCCAGCTCTGTTTCAGCATTGTGTTTCTGCATCTGTGATTCATCTTCTGTGTTCCAACATTTGTGTTCCAGCACCTATGTTCCAGCATTTGTGTTTTAGCATCTGTGTTCCAGCATTTTTGTTTCAGCATCTGTGTTTCAGCATCTACGTTTCAGCATCTGCGTTTCAGCATTTGTGTTCCAGCATTTGTGTTCCAGCATCTGTGTTCCAGTATTTGTGTTTCAGCATCTGGGTTTCATCATCTACGTTTCAACATTTGTGTTCCAGCATTTGTGTTCCAGCATCTGTGTTCCAGTATTTGTGTTTCAACATCCGTGTTTCAGCATCTGTTGTGCGTGCTCCATAACCAACCGATTTCCATCAATTCCAGCATCTCTTGTGCGTGCTCCATAATCAACCGATTGCCATCAATGACAACCGTGACCGTCTGCGTCATCTCTGCGCATTTGTGTTTCAGCTTCTGTTATGCGTGCTCCATAATCAATCAATTGCCATCAATGACAACCGTGACCTCTGCGTCATCTCTGCTATAGCCATATTTCCAACACACCTTCGTGATATCATCGAAAGAGCGCACAGGAGTTTGTGTCAAAGAAGGTTCGAGTAGGAGATGTGAGTGCAGGTGTCAGGGAACAAGCTCTGAGAAAGAGAAGTTAGCCTTCTCAAGAAATCTTCAAGGAGGAGAAATCGATGATCAGGATTCGCAGAAAATATCGGCGAGATCTCGTCAACCGTTAGATATTGGGAATTTTCACAGGGTTTAAGCCCGAAGGAACAGGGGAGGAGTCCCGAAGGAGCTATCAGATATCAGTTTCATCGGGGTTTTGCTGAACAAGGGAATCGAGACCTTGTAGTTCTCGAAATTCCGAGAAGGAATCCTAGCCGTTGATCTCGATAGGACACGTGTCAAGGAACCAGGGAATCATCGGGGTCCAGTTCATCAGAGAATCAGGAGTTCCAAGGACATCGAATTCTCGCATATTGGAATCGCGATTCATGATTTCCCGACGGAATATTTGAACCGTCTATCGACGAGGATGCGTGGAAAAATATCCTGACAAGTCGGCGTTTGGAGGCATCAGAGTTTTCCAGGGAGAGAAACTCGTGCATGTTGAAATCATGATCCGTGATTTCCCAATAGGATTGGAGCCATCCATCAGCAAGGACATGTGGCGAGAGATCCCAGAGAGTCGAAGTTCGGGACATCGGGGTTTCTGGAGTCGTGAAACACTTGCAAAACGAAATTGCGATCCGCGATTTCCCGATACGGTCGGAGTCGTTGATTCAGGGAACACATGTCCAAGGATCCGAAGGAGTCAGGGTTCAACATTTCAGGAATTCCATATACAATGGAATCATTACACTAGAAATCGCAATTTCGCGATACCCGATAAGGCGACGAGGGATCGATGACGTGGAGGAGAGAGCTCACACATGCATTGGGGATCGATAATTCAGGATTCTCAAGGACGAGAAACTCACGACAAGAGAAGTCACGAAATCCTGAAATGCAACGGTCCCACAGTCTTGGTATTTCAGTGGGGACAGGTGTCATCCGTATCGGGTTTTGGGACTTGGAGGGTCCTCTGAATTTGTGCAACAGGAATCGTGATTTAGCGATACACGATTTCCCGATCACCACAATAGTGTGGGGCCATATGGGCAGAGCAAGGGACAAGTGTCGAAAGGTCGAGCCTTGTCATGAGTCAACACCAGGTGTCATTGGGGATCGGAGGATTGAAGATCCTGAGAACCTAAGTCCTACGCATTTCAAATTCGTGAAATCTAAAATTTTGATAAGGGAAAAGACCGTGGTCTCGTGGGCCAGCAGGTCACATGCGAAAGGAGCTAGCCAGAGGGAGCTAAGGGGTGTAGAGGTGCCATCAGAGATCGGGAATTAGGGATTTGCAAGGTAAGTTGTCTACGACCTCGTAAGGGCCGATTTCCCGACGGGAGAATTCCCGATAAGAGAAAGGGACACGTGGGTGAATATTTCATCGGGTTTCGGGGAATTGGGAGACCCAAACCTGTGAGTTCAGGACCCGCGATCACGCGAGGCTTGATTTCCCGATAGGAAAACGGGAAATCATAAAGAGCATTATGTGGGTGTTGAGGACTCCTGATAAGGGGGTTTGAATAGAAATTTAGCTCTTCGGGCCTAGGGAAGAGAAGGTCTTGGTGGGAGCAGGCGTCCCCTGGATGGTGCATTTGCATCAAGTGGTATCAGAGCATAGAAAAGTTTATTTGCTTTCTATAGCAGATAAAAGGGAGAATACACCATGCCGCCAAGGAGAAGAGGTAGACAATCACCCGATCCAGAGGAGGAAAGGGAATTGTCTAGAGGAAGGGAATTGTCCAGAGACAAAAGTAGGCAAGGACAGAATCGAGACATGGAAAGAGAAATATGAAATCTTTGTGCCAGAATGGAGGACATGGAGACATCACAGAGGTGCAAAGATGACGTAGGATATGCCAGTGAATTCGAATATGAAGAGGATGTTGGACATGAAGAAGGAGAAATCCCAGCATAAGATGCAGCCAATGATCATTTAATTAAGGCTATCGCTCAGATGAGTTTGAAAACATAGATGGACATTCCATCTTATGAAGGGAGTTTGGATGCAGAAGAGCTGCTAGACTGGATTAGATCTCTTGATACTTATTTTGATTATGAGGATATCGAAGATGATAAAAAGGTCAGACATGCTGTCACAAGATTAAAAGGACATGTAGAATTGTGGTGGGATGAACTACAAGTTGACAGGAGTTGCCAAGGCAAGTAGAAAATTAAGAGCTGGGACAGGATGATTGCAAAGATGAAGGCAAAATTCATTCCCGGGGACTATCAAATTTCACTATTCAAGAGGATGCAGAACCCGAGACAGAAGATGATGACAGTGAAGGAGTATACTGAGGAATTTTACAGGTTGAATATCAGAGAAGGTCATCATGAAAGCAATGATGAAAAGGTGGCCAGGTATATGAATGGCCTGAGGTATGAAATTCAGGATGAACTAAATTTGGCGACCATCCGAATTGTCGAGAATGCATACCAATTGGCTCTGAAAGTTGAGGAGAAGCTGAGCCGTAAACAAAGTCATAGGGGCAGAGGCAAAAGTTAGCCCAAAGGAAAATCGGTTGTCCAAGATAAATACCAGAAACCAAAGGATGACTAGACGAAACCTCAGACTCAGACCGAGAGAGGTGGAAGTTCACAGCGAGGGTGATATGCTGAGAAAAGAGAACAACATACTGAGCAGAGAGGAGGATATGCTGATAATAATAGGTTTCCTCGTACTAGAGGCAGAGGAAGAGGAAGAGGTGGAGTAATCACATGCTTCGCGTGTGGGAAAAATGGGCACAATTCAGTTGACTGTCCAAATAGGAAGAAGGATGGAGGAGAAGCTCACATCGTTGAGGCATAGAGGTGAGATGTTGAGGCAGAGTACGCTGAAGGCAGAAGATCGTTGGTGATGCGAAAATTCCTTTTGACGCTGGAGAAGGAGATGGAGAATCCAACACAGAGGAACAGTCTTTTTAGGACTACTTGCAAGACCAAGGGTTGGGCATGCAAGGTCATCGTGGATAGTGGAAGTACCAATAATCTCGTTTCAACCGAGATGGTAGAAAAGCTAAAGATGGAGACAATTGATCACCCGAAACCATACAAAGTTTCATGGCTACAGAAGGGACATCAGGTAAGTGTCACTAAATAGTGCTTAGTTGACATCAAGATAGAAGGATATAATGATAAGGTTTTATGTGATGTTATTCCTATGGATGTCTGTCATTTATTGCTGGGTAGACCATGGCAGTATGATAGAAGTGTAATTCATGATGGGAAGAAGAATGCATATACCATGGAAAAGAATGGGAGAACTCATATGTTGTGTCCAATTGAATATAAAGAGGTGAAGCCGGAGGTAGACAACACAATACTTCTCATGAGTGGGAAGGAACTTCTTACAGAAGTTAAGAAGAAGGAGGATCCACAATTCTTTGTGGTCAGAAAACTGAGAATTGTTCTGACTAGCACAAGAGTGGATGATTTTCCAGGAAAAGTTCAAGAACTGCTAGAAGAGTTCACTGATATTGTAGTGGATGAACTACCTCGTTCGTTGCCACCTATGAGGAGCGTGAGTCACCATATAGACCTCATACCAGGATCTAGTTTACCAAACAAAGCCGCGTACAGATTGACGCTGCAGGAGAATGAAGAGGTTAAAAGACAGGTCCAGGAGTTGTTGGACAAAGGCTTGGTCAGGGAAAGCTTGAGTTCGTGTGCTGTTCCAACAGTACTTAGTTCGAAGAAAGATGGAGGCTGGAGGATGTGCACTGATTCAAGAGCCATCAATAAGATAACTATCAGGTATAGATTCCCATTGCCAAGAATGGATGATTTGATGGATTTCTTAAGTGGAGCAAATTTTTTTTCAAAGATAGATTTGAAGAGTGGATATCATCAGATTCATATGAGAGAAGGTGACAAATGGAAAACAACATTCAAGACAAATGAAGGTTTGTATGAATGGCTTGTCATGCCGTTTGGCTTGACGAATGCACCGAGTACCTTTATGAGGTTGATGAATGAATTCCTGAAGGAGTTCATCAAAACATTTGTCATCATGTATCTGGATGACATATTGGTTTTCAGCGAGACAAAGGCTGAACACTTGAAGCATTTGGCTATTGTGATGAACAGATTACAACAAGAGAAGCTGTTAATAAATATGAAGAAATCCTCATTTATGAAGGAAGAACTCATTTATCTGGGTTTTGTTATATCTGCAAATGAACTGAGGATGGATCCAGATAAGGTGGAGGTGATTAAGAATTGGCCATCACCGAGAAATATTTTCGAGGTGAGAAGTTTTCATCGTTTGGCTAGTTTCTACCAAAAATTCATCAGGAATTTCAGTGGAATTAGTGCAGCAATGATGGACACAGTCAATAAAAGACATAAATCTTTTCACTGAACTGAAGAAGCTGAGAAGAGTTTCAATTTATTGAAACGAAAGATTACAGAGCAACCGGTTTTGGTGTTGCCATATTTTCAGAAAACATTTCAGGTAAAATGTGATGCAAGCGGGTTTGCAATTGGAGCGGTCTTGAGCCAGGAAGATAGGCCGATTGCATATTTCAGAGAGAATCTGAATGAGGCAAAGGAGAAATACTCCACATATGATAAAGAATTCTATGCCATCATACATGCATTGAAGAAATGGAGGCACTATTTGATTCCGAAAGAATTTGTTTTATATAGTGATAACCATGCATTACAATTTGTGACTCAACAGGAAAAGTTGAATCAAAGGCATGTTAAATGGGTTGAATACATGCAAAATTTCACTTTTGTGATAAAACATATTTTTGGTACTGCTAACAAAGTTGTTGATGCTTTGAGCAGGAAATGCTTGCTGTTGCAGGAGTTCAAAGTCAGAACGTTAGGCTTTGATGACATGAAGGACATGTATGCAGATGATTCAGACTTCAAGGAAGCTTATGAAGCAGCTGAGAATCCAGTTCTCAAAGACAGAAGCCAGTGGATAGAGTACGTGATCCAGGATGGATTTCTGTTCAAAGGCAATCAACTGTGTATTCCAAATTGCTCCATGAGGGAGAACTTGTCGAAAGAGAAGCATAGTGGAGGATTGGCTGGACATTTTGTCCAAGATAATACCTTTGCAAAGCTAAGAGAGTCATACTTTTGGACAGGGATGCGGTCAGAAGTCAAGAAGTTTGTGGACAGATGCAGAATTTACCAGCATTTGAAAGGAAGGAAACAGAATGCGGGTTTTTATCAACCATTGCCCATACCTGAGAGGCTGTGGGATGAAATTAGCATGGATTTTGTATTGGGATTACCGAGGACACAAAGAGGTGCTGATTCAATATTTGTGGTAGTTGACAGGTTTTCTAAGATGGCACACTTCATTCCATGCCAGAAAATCAGCAATGCGACTCACATCACAAATTTGTTTTTCAAGGAGATTGTTAGACTTCATGGATTGCCGAAAAGCATAGTTTCAGACAGAGACACAAAATTCATAGGGCATTTCTGGAGAACATTGTGGAAGAAGCTAGGAACTAATTTGATGTTTAGTTCTTCTTATCATCCTCAGATGGATGGACAAACATAAGTAGTCAATATAAGTCTAGGAGATTTGTTGAGGAGCTTGGTGATAGAGCACCATAGCAGATGGGATAACATATTACCACAAGCAGAGTTTGCTTACAATGACTCAGTAAATCAGAGCACAGGGAAAAGTCCATTTCAAATTGTATATGGAATGCAGCTAAGAGGGGTTTCTGAATTGAGGGATTCAGGACAGACTGATACTAGCAGTGCTATTGCAGGGGAATTCGCTGAAGCGATGGTGGAACTTCACAGTCAGATGAAGGAGAGACTTTTGAAGTCAAGTCAGCAATACAAGCACAGAGAAGATCAACATCGGAGACAACTTCAGTTTGAAGTTGATGATCTGGTTCTGGCACATTTGAGGAAAGAAAGGTTCCCGAGAGGAACATACAACAAGATGAAGATGAAGAAAATTGGGCCATGCAAGGTCTTGAAGAAAATGGGACAAAATGCTTATGAAATTGAGTTACCAGATGGTGTTGGAATATCTCCGATATTTAATGTTTCAGATTTATATCCATATAAATCTGATGAAGCAGGAGAAGAAGGTGATGATCAACTAGAGATCCAGTGGTAGAAGCAGATGCCAGTTGTAGAGAATCCACAGATGGAGAAGATATTGAACAAACGAGTGGATAAGAGAACCAAGAGGAAAGAATATTTTGAATATTTGGTTAAGTGGAAGGGTCATCCAATTGAATATGCCAGCTGGGAGACTGAAGAAAAGATTCAGAAACATGGACATACCATGCGGGAGATCATGGATAGGAGCCCATGCAAATTTTCAAGGGAGGGAGTATGATGCAAGAGCATCCCTCACGACAAGTAAAACCAACGTGGAAGCAGAAGACAACTGGAAGACGTCCAGCACAAGTTTTTGAATTTTTAAATTTTCCCTTGGAGTTGATGTGCTGAATATAAATGAAGATCATTTAATTTAGGCACCTTGGTAAGAATGTAATCAGAACTCGAGCCATACGCTCTCATCTGAGATAGACAGAGGCATTTATAATGATAGTTGCAGGTAGATAGAATTAAATTCTTAGATTAGACAATTTTTAGAGTGCAGGAGGAAAACCGGATATAAACACCCTCATTTGTATTATTGTAACATTAAAGTAGTAGGATTTAGAAGGATCCAGAGCATAGGAGAATAGCAGAGAGTTGTAGAAAACACCCATGTATAGATCTAGGATTAATAGAAGAAGTTGATTTAGATTCATGGCTATTGTGTTATTCTCTGTGCACGTGTGTTGAATGCTCTATTTATGAACATTTCTTCCTATTAGGCACTGTTGTTATGCTGTGCATATGATTTCATGTGTTCAAATAGAAGTTTGAGAAGAAAGGAGATTGAAGACTGCTGCTGCAGGAAGTGCGCAGAGTCAGAAGGATTCAACACTTGGGAAGTTGTTGAGTGTTGAGCGCAAGGAGTGCATGCAAGTTCCTCTGAAGAATCAGAGTGGAAAATATCAGGAGGTATAGCACCTTCATGATATCATCGAAAGAGCACACAGGAGTTTGTGCCGAAGAAGGTTCGAGCAGGAGATGCGAGTGCAGGTGTCAGGGAACAAGCTCTGACAAAGAGCAGTTAGCCTTCTCAAGAAATCTTCAAGGAGGATAAATCGATGGTCAGGATTCACAGAGAATATCGGCGAGATCCCGTTAGCCGTTAGATCTTGGGAAGTTGTGCAGGGTTTAAGCTCGAAGGAGAAGGGGAGGAGTCCCGAAGGAGCTATCGGATATCAGGTTCATCAGGGTTTTGCTGAACAAGGGAATCGAGACCTTGTAGTTATCGAAATCTCGAGAAGGAATCTTAGCCATTGATCTCGGCAGGACACATGTCAAGGAGCCAGGGAATTATTGGGGTCCAGTTTATCGAAGAATCGGGGGTTCCAAGGACATCGAATTCTCGCATATTGGAATTACGATTCGCGATTTCCCGATGGGATATTTGAACCTTCCATCAGCGAGGACGTGTGGCAAGAGATCCTGACGAGTCGACGTTTGGAGGCATCGGAGTTTTCCAGGGCGAGAAACTCGTGCATGTTGAAATCGCGATCCGTGATTTCTCGATAGGATCGGAGCCATCCATCAACAAGGAAATGTGGCGAGAGATCTTGGAGAGTCGGAGTTCGGGATATCGGGGTTTCCGGAGTCGTGAAACACTTGCAAAACGAAATCACGATCTGCGATTTCCCGATACAGTCGAAGCTGTTGATTCGGGGAACACATGTCCAAGGATCCGAAGGAGTCAGGGTTCAGCATTTCAATAATTCCGTATACAACGGAATCGTTGCACCAGAAATCATGATTTTGCAATACCCGATAAGGCGACGAGGGATCGGTGACGTGGAGGAGAGAACTCACACGTGCATCGGGGATCGACAATTCGGGATTCTCGAGGATGAGAAACTCATGACGGGAGAAGTCACAAAATCCCAAAACATGACGGTCCCACAATCTTGGCATTTCAGTGGGGATAGGTGTCATCCGTATCAGGTTTCGGGACTTGGAGGGTCCTATGAATTTGTGCAACAGGAATCGTGATTTAGCGATACGCGATTTCCCGATCACCATAGCAGTGTGGGGCCATAGGGGCAGAGCAAGGGATAAGTGTCAGAAGGTCAAGCCTTGTCGTGAGTCAACGCCAGGTGTCATCGGGGATCGGAGGATCGGAGATCCTGAGAATGTAAGTCCTACGCATTTCAAATTCGCGAAATCCAAAATTCCGATAAGGGAAAAGACCATGGTCTCGTGGGCCAGTAGGTCACATGCGAAAGGAGCTAGTCGGAGGGAGCTAAGGGGTGCAGAGGTGCCATCAGAGATCGGGAATTGGGGATTTGAGAGGTAATTTGTCTATGACCTCGTAAGGGCCGATTTACCGATGGGATAATTCCCGATAAGAGAAAGGGACACGTGGGTGAATATTTCATCGGGTTTCAGGGAATTGGGAGACCCGAACCTGTGAGTTCAGGACCCGCGATCACACGAGGCCCAATTTCTCGATAGAACAACGGGAAATCATAAAGAGCATTCTTTGGGTGTTGAGGACTCTCGATAAGGGGGTTTGAAGAGAAATTTATCTCTTCGGGCCTAGGGAAGAGAAGGTCCTGGTGGGGCAGGCATGCCCTGGGTGGCGCGTTTGCGTCAAAAGATTGCACACTTGGCTTGAATTTGATGACCACTAATTCTTTGTCATGATCTAATGGTTGATAATTCTCTTCCTCTTGATCTTTTAGATTCTTAGACTTAGAATATTTTCTGAGTCCTTGAAGGTATCGAACTACGTTCCTCCTGGGTAATGGGTTCCTAGATATCGATAACACTTTCTAAAGTGTTATTCCTCCTAAGCTTCCTTTTGTGTAGACTTCAATTTCCCATGCACTCCTTGCATCTAAGGGATCTCGATAAATCATATCCAAGGTATTTCTCATAGAGAAATTCCTTCCTCGATCTCCTAGTGATCCTCTCTGGCTTGATGCACACCTTGCAGACCTTCAAATGAAGAGAAACAATTGAAACTGAAAGAAACTAACATTCACAGTTTTATTCTCTCATATAGAGATTCATTCATTTGATCATAAAAACATAAATGACTATAAATTGCAAACATAGTTCACATTCCATGTATTTGGATCAATTTTCCTTCTGTTATATTCACAAGTGCCAAAATTGCTATAAAATACAGTCAAATTACAATAGCTTTGAAAGCTTGATTTTTCTGCTAACTTGCAGTTTTCTTACGCTACTCTCCCTCTGTATTGTAGCTAACCCTATCTAAACATACCAAAACTCTATTTAAATCCAAGATATCTTTTTTTTAGGTTTTCCCCTGCCTACTTATCTACTCTAAAAACTAAATCTACTAGATATCTTAGAACAGTCTCAATCTAGAGCCATAATGGAAACTTTTGCTCCACTTGTGACTTTCAAAATGTGCCTCAAAGGGTAAATTTCGGCACTAGTTCAAGCATGCCTCCAAAGGTAAATTCTGGCACTGAGTTAAGACATATTTCAAAATTGACTGCAGCTACCAACGTTGAAGTTCTGGAAGAACTCCCACGTGCTGAGTGGTCCTGCCTCTATGTGCTTGCCAGCGATGCTCCTACATCAACGTCACTCTAGGTTTACAGCTTCTGAGGATGTTCAGCTTCTCCTACTAGACAAATTCTCGAAGCACTAAAGTTATAAATTCATGAACTAACATTGGTCGTAGATATGAGATTCTCTAGGATGAGTCATGACTATTAGATCAAGCATAGTGGAAGGATAGCGTAAGGTGTACTAAAAAACTGACAGCAAGAGGTCACCATAATGTAATGACTTATTCGGTAGGTAAAACTTTGGGGGTATTTGAATACTTCATAGTTCGAGTAGCCTGTAGTCCTGGAGAGCCGAGTCTCCAAAGTAAGATCTGACCATCCGTTGATAAGGAATATTCACGATCGAGATCCTAAAAGGAGAACAATAAAAAGGACATTAACTAAGAGGCTTGTCGAGGTTGCACGGACCATCCACTCAATCATAGATTAAGACATAACCATCTAATATACGAATATATAGATAATACGTACTTCAAAAAAATGTACTCCAGAAGATTGAAAGATTGTAGAGGCTAGAAGTCACGAAGGATGAAGTTCCAAAATAATTATGGTCATCGATATCAACCTTTGATTAAGTCATAGCCATTGGATAAAGTAGTGGAATGTTAGTGTATGGATTAAATCTAGACCATTGATATGGTTCCAATACTCATTCTAACCATTGGATCCATCCATGTGATAGGTAATCACTTCAAGAAGTTCAGACTTCAGAAGATTGGATGATTCTAAAAGATAAATCTCTTGAAGGTCGAAGTCTGGAGGACTAGGTTCTAGCCCCCAGTCATGGGTGACGAACATATAAGTCGTGAGGCACTGAGAACATTGCTTAATTTAATAATCTCATGATTTTGCACATACGGTCATATGTAAATGATTTGAAGGAAGCGCCTCTGCAAAATTCGATTTCTACAATATTTGTAGAAGCAAGGGATTGAGTTAAAAGATGAAATTGATCCATATCTATGATCAATTTATGAAAAGATTTCACGGTAAGGTTTAATAATAACAGATATTATGGTTAAGTTCAATGAAGAGGTGCAATGGTCCAAACGAAAGGAAACAATGTGCTATAACTCACACTAGTTTTAAGATTATATAAATGTGTTAGAATTGTGAGAGGAAGAGTGTTTTTCGAATAATTATTGAAGATATAGAACAACATGAGACAGAGCATAAGACATGAATATACAGTGTTTGATATAGAAGACCATTGTTGTACTTTATATCCTATTTCTAAATTGATGAAACTTAGGGTGGTCGGGTGGTGCAAGGGCAGGTTGGAGCCTATAGGGGAGTAGGTGCTTCCTTGTGAGTTGTAGCTGACTAAATAGGGGTTTGTAACCTCCTACCAGTTGGTTTTTGTGAACAAGGGTGTGGGTGCATCTTGATCAATGGGTGTTGATTTAAGAGGAAGAACATATTCCTTCTATGTAAATTGTAAAAAATAATTTTGGAGTTAATAGAAAAGTGTTTGTGGTTTTTCCCAATTGGGTTCCATGATAAATATTGTGTTAAAATATTTATTGAATTAAAAAAAGAAAAATTAATCGAATTATTATGTCACTGATTCACCCCCCCTCTCAGTGATAAGGTCTGGTCCATCATAATTCATCTTTTCTCTATATAAACACTTTAGCACTTTGGGTTCCTACTGTTGTGATAAATTCCCATTGTAGATAGGTTGAAGTCCCCTTGGATTGGGTTTCCTTTGATCCAATATATAAGGAAAAAAAACGGACACTATCTTCCCCTTAATACTAATTTATATGTTCATTAATGAAATCAGAAGAGAGAGAGAAAGAGGACAATATGATGGATTAACTCTTTCTTGTATGTTTTCCTCACTGCTCCAACTGTTGAACTTTATATCCAAGCTCTTAGTATGGAAATATCCCTCCAACAAGAGATGAGACAATCCTCTTCTACTACTATATATTGTTAGACAAAAGTAGATTTATCTATGCTCGACTTAAACAAGACAAAGATAAAAATTCATGAGATGAACAATGTAGACATTAAAAAAAATAGGCCAAGTTATATATTAATAATGGAAAACATGGAAAAAATTAAAATCTTGTGATGTTGTGTTAGAATTCCTCCAATATCTCCCTTTTCCATCCCCTTCGTGGAACAATAAAATAGGTATGATGCTATGAACTATTGTTTTCCCTCTCACTTGAATGTCACAAGATCAGAGGTATGATATTCCTAGGTTCCCTTTCCTAATCTCTCACATAAGGAATTTAAATAATTTTCCATTTAATAACTAACTCAACAATCCAAGGAGAATATCACTCACCATATCCACTAAATTGGGATCTCCAAGATTTTTAGGGAGAAAATATCTCTCAAGGTTCTTAGGGAGAAAATGTCTCTCAAGGATTTTGGGGAGTAAATATCTCTCAACACCCATAAAATTAGGATATTTGTTTTAGAAAATATCTCAACCACCCATGAAACTCTCAACTTATCCTTGAGATTAGGAAACTAGATGTGAGGTGGATTCTCACACTAAATTAATTTCCTTTCCTAAAAAAAAAAATAATACATATGCACATAATATTTTGACCTTCATATGATACATTTATCCCTCAACATGTCTAGGGAACATGACAAAAAATCCCTCACTTAAGTGTGACAAATAGGTTAGCAATAGATGCCCCCTAAAGTGTGAGGTCAGAAGAAAGTTTGATGGTCAAAACACTTTAAAAATATGTGTGCAAAGTGTGTTGGAATAGGATAGCATGTCAGAAGTTGCAAAAAAGCATCAAAAAATTTATACATATTAGCCTCAAGGTAGGCATACTCATGCTCAGAATAAACTGGCTCAAATCATGGCCACTAACCAATACACTGTGGATCCATGAAATTATTGACAAAGGATATGGCCATGAAAAATAAAATGTGGATCCATACCTCCATGACTCAATCGGGTCATAGCCATGAAAGAATACACAATGGAGCTATGATATGACACAAAAACATAGCCACAGACCAATATAAAATGGATCTATGTGACAACATACATATCAATAAGATGGCCAATATGATGACAATACTAGAATCTTACAAGTACTCAAATAATCTCCATCACAACTTGGGTTCCTGAGGAGTTGTTAGGGTCTTCGTATCAATCCTAAAATGGTACGAATATATCCATGTGAATATATTTCCTAATGTTGAACATGGTAGAAACCACTTGATTACTAGGCATTGATGTATATCCTTAACAAGTTCGAGGGAAATCACTAATGATGACAATGAATCCCAAGGTACCCTAGTACATTCCAACAATTGTGAATAAATGAGATAAAGGTTAACATTCATGGAATTATTTGATCATAAGACAATTATGTAAACTTTTTTGAAGGCGAGGAGACCTTCCATTGATGCATGTAGGTTCCAAGGTACTAACTAGTTTCTAAGTCTAATTACTGGGTAATTTGTTGAAGTCAACATGAACAAACTCGCCGAAGGAGGGCCATGATGTTTCCCCCATAATTGACATGAAACTAACATAGTAAAGTGATGTAAAATGATATATAAAATGAGTATGTGATTACATGAGTATGAAAGTTGGTAATACTGCAAAGTGGTTTGTTTGAAGTGAAACTTCCCTTCAACGTGAGGCATGACAAATGACTTGTCAACATTGAATTGACTAACAAATAGAACAAAACATAGTGCAACGATCACCTGGGAATTCTTCAACTGAGCTAAAGGCGTATGAAGACTCATAGGACTGGTATGACTTAGAGACAAGAAAATTACCCAATTGTAAGACAAGACGCAAACAAGTTCCATATTCAAGGGAGACAATAGACAAATGCCATAATGTTTTCCAAAAAATTGACCCACTTCCTTAAGCTTGTCACCCACCATGATTGGAAAGTATCTCTTTATTTTTAAATGAGCTCGAGGAAAACAATGGATTCTCGGTATAGTTCAGTTCGATGAGTCCCTCATCACAAGTTTAGCAAACCTGAAGAAGGAGGGGTTTGATCCCATATATCCCATATGGGTCCTTCAATGTATAATTTTATGAGCCCAAAGAAGGTAAACTCAATGGTCTTTTCACATTTAGAGAATCTAAAAAGGTCTTAAAGAAGACTCCAAGGGTGTTCTTTTTCATAAATTAGTCCCCCAAGCCCGAAAATGTATGAAACAATACAAGGGATAACTCTTCTATCCAAGGTTGACTAGAGTATTCCTTTTTTGTAATTAGTCCATCTCGACTGAAAAAGGGTTAAACTTACACCGAATATACACCATTTCAAATCCTTTTAATGAGTGTGAAAGGAAACAAGCTCACTCAACAATATTTTCATGTTTAGGGAGTTTGAAAAGAGATTAAAGGAGACTTCAAAGATTTCTTTTTTCATACAGTTTTTATGAGCCTAGAAAAGTGATAAAAATATGTTTGGTTGTAATCCAAAGAGTTCATTTTTCATACATTTTTTACGAGCCCAAAAAAGTGAAAAAATATTCTTGGTTGTCTACTACATTTTTTAATGAGATTTACATAGAAATCGAACTGTGCTCAAGGTTGATTTCATTTTTACATAAGCTTGAAATAGAGAATAAAATTTGTTGATTAAGGTTGGTTTTCATTGATGTCAACCCTTGAAAAAAGTCTAGTAGCACAAATGTTTGGGTAATGGACACACGTTTGTTTGATTTAAAGATGACTCATTATTGTCTTATCATGGTTGATAATAATTACAAATGTATGAAATCCAAAGTGGTCCCCTTATGGTGAAATCCCTCACGGGAAGACGCTTTGCAGATTGAGTTATCTTAGAAGTATGGTTAGAGAACCCATGCTTATTTTTGGAATAATGAGATGAAAGTCATTGAATTTTTTAGTGAAACTATCATATATGGATAGTGCTTGTCATTCCATTTCCGGTGGTATGTCAAACGTCACATAACTCCTCACGGTTAGAGAGGTATGACCATGAGAATTTGGAGAACCCAGGTTTGGGTAATGGACCCACATTTGTTTGATGGATAATGGTATGTGTTTTGATATATTTTCAGGTAATACTATTCTTTATGGATACTACATGTCACTCCATTTCTTGTGTTATGTGGAACGTCACATAATTCCTCACGGTTTGAGATTTATGGCCTTATGAAGTTGGAGGACCCTCATATGTCATCTAGAAGCCCCAAAAGGTCAAAGTAGTCAAAAGGGTTTAAGATATTTTAGAAGGTAAATAATAAAGTGAAGTGATGAGTGTACTATAATTCAAAGTGAATACAAATTAAATTATTTAAATAATAAATTTAATGGATAAATTAGAACAAGGTTAACCCTAAAATAAGGAAAGTGGGCAAAGTGACCTAGAAGATGTTTTTAAGGAAGCTACTTGAAGAGTATAAATAAGAGGCAAGGCTCTCTCATTTTATATCACACTTGAGAATATTGAATATCTATAGGTTTCTAAGGTAACCAAAGGATATCGAAGCCGAATTTCTGAGGGAAGGTGAAGAAAAGAAGGATGGAATTCAAGGAAGGATAAATTATTTTGATGATGCTTTATAATGTATGTTATTTATAGGTCATCTCACCATTTTCGCAATAATTGTTTTTCTAGAATTATTTAGACAGTAAAATTTCTATTCCATTGAGGAAACATATCCAATTTTTTTTTTTTTCAATCATCTTTCGGCTCCTTGTTTTTTTGGAGTTACACTTCGTGGAAAATAGGGTTTGTGGCTAGTCCTGAAACTAGTCTAAAACAAGTGTTTTGGCTAAAAATGTCATAACTTCTTCATAACACATACAAATTTTGTAAGAAAAAATGTGTTGTTTATAATATAGTTTGTAGTATTCTTTGTAACAATTTCATATCAATTCAACAAATATTCCATGTGGGGCATGCTCTATAATGTCACTCTCTAGAATAAGCCATAATTCAACAAGGTATGCCATTTTCCCTATAACTCCTTTCATAAGAGGTTCCAAGTAGTGAAACCTGGAGGAATTACATAAAACACACTGAAGAACATTGTATATAAGTTTCATATCTTTATTCATTACAGATACAAATTTATGATTATTTCAAGTTATGGTTGTTGTCTAATCCAAAAATAGTCATGTGAGACTAAAGAAAAGTTTGATGAAAATGCTAGTCTCGTTTTGTTAAAGTTAAGGAAGGTTTGTAGGAATGTGATCATATACAATAGGTTTATTATAGAGTTACAAATCATATTTGGATGATGAAATTGATGAGGGATTTTGGTTAAGGTACATGTTGGGTACATGGTTGGGACAAGTAGTTGATGAGTTGGCACATACATGAGGTGTATAGTTGATGAAATTTGCACATATTGATGAGTCATAGTTGATGATTAGTTGACACACGATTGGTACATACTTGGTAGATGGTTGGTTGCACTTGTTTATGGTACAGGTTGTTTGGTACAAGTTGGTGAATGTTTGATGCACTTGTTTATGGTACAAGTTGATTACAAGTTGGGGTACAGGTTGATGCATGGTTCAGGTTTATTGGTACAAGTTTACAACAATATATTTCACAGTGATAGCGTGGCAATGGTTCCATCAATCTACTTCTACTTCAGGGAATTTTCACAGGGCAAGGATAGGTAGTTGTAGCCACCGTATGGTTGTAGCCAGAGAACATAGGGGGTTGTAGCCTCCTTCTGGTTGTAGCCAGGGAATTGGGGAGTTGGAGCTTACCTTAAGTTGTAGCCTAAGAAACTAGGGGGTTGGATCCTCCTTCCAGTTGTAGCTAGAAAACAAAGGAAGTTGGTGCTTCCAATGAATGTAATTCTTCAAGACATATAAGAAAAAACATTATGTGGTTTTCTCCCATTTTAGGTTTCCATCTAAAACACTGGAATACTGTGTATGTGTATGATTTTTAATTTTTTCATTTCTTATTATTGGATGATAATTCTACATTTATAAAAAACTTGTATTATTTGGTCTAAAAAGGATTATAATTTCTTTATTACTGATTCACCCCCCCTCTCAGTAATCCAACAATTGATATCAGAGCAGGTTCCTTCATAATTCAATTTAACCACTTAAAGGTAGATCATGGAGAGAAACAACTTGTATAAAAATGGAATACCATAGTTTGATGGACATAAGTATGATTTTTGGAGCATAAGGATGAAGACATCTATACAACAACATGGATTTGAAATTTGGAAATCAATTGTCGATGGATACACAACACCAGTAGTTCCACCAACAAATGACAAAGCAGTGAAACGCGGTTAGAATAATTCCAAAACCACTAATGCACTTCTGAATGGTCTCTGTGAAACTGTATTCACCAAAGTTGCACATTGTAAATCCTCTAAAGAGATTTGGGACAATCTTCGAAATGTTTATGAAGGAGATTCAAAAGTCAAAGAAACAAAGCTTCAAACTTACAGAGGTCAGTTCAAACAACTAAAGATGAAGGAATATGAGAATATTGCATCCTACTTCTTACGAGTCGATGAAATAGTGCATGCAATCATAGGATTGGGAGAAGAAATCGAAGAATCTGTAATTGTTCAAAAGGTACTAAGATCTCTTCCTATGAGATTTGACCCTAAGATATCATCACTAGAAGAAACATCAGATATAAACTCAATAAGCATGGATGAACTGCATGGAATATTCATAGCATATGAAATGAGAACCGAAGAAGAAAATCTAGATGTAAAAGAAGAAGATTTCAAATAATCCAAAAGATCAAAGCAAAAGGAAAAGAAACAAGAAGAACATAGAAGCAATAGTGACGTCTCAGAAGATGATGAATAAGTGGCCAACTTTGTCAAAAGACTGAACAAGAGAACCGACGGTAGGTATAGAGGTAAGCTTCCTTTAACTTTTTTTAATTGTGATGGCATTGGTCATTTTTCTAACAAATGTCCTCATAATAAAAAGAGAAATTATGAAGGTTACTCAAAAGGAAAATAAACATATAAAGGAAAAAGAACTGCAAAGAAATTTTTCAATAAAATCTTATGCACCAAAGAAGACATCTCATCATCAGATGAAGATGAAGTTAGTGACAGTGAGACAAGAAGAGTTCTATTTATGGTAGTAGAAGACTCTGATAAATAAGACTTTGAAGAAGAATATGAAGAATTCGAAGAAGAAATTGAAGAGGTAGAATTTGACTACCGAGAAGAATTGATGTGTTCCATAAAATTTATCAGAAGAGAAAAGAAGAAAAACAAGAAACTACAAGCGGAACTAGAAAAGAAAGAAGACACTCAAGAACTAGAACAAATGATCAAAAATTTGAAGGTTCAAATAGAAGAAGATAAAATAATTGAAGAATCACTCAAAGAAAATCCAAAAGCAAAGGACATGATCATTGGAAATATGGAAGCAGAGATTGTCACATTAAGAAAGGACATTCAAAATAAAAATATGCAAAATAGCTCAAAACTTTTGGATGACATTATCAAGAGTAAAAAATCTCATCTTGGCAAGTCCGGAATTGGATACAATCAGACAAAAAAAGGATCAAGCTCCAGAACAACATAGCAAGAAACATATCCAAAAATATATGAAGAAACCATCAAAGGGGATAGGAAGATATACAAGGAAGATTATAGAGACACTCCTATTCCAGAATCAACAACATACGAATAGGCCTCAAGAAGAAGAAGGATACATAAGAGCACCTCCTTTCATAATATATTCAACTCTGAGGTATCAAACTAGATTTTTTGGTTTATATTATGCATGTAATAATTTTGGACATAAAGCTATGAATTGTAGAGATAACAACATAAACATAAAAGAATTTGAAAGTCATACACAAAAGCGTTATCCAATAAGGCCTAGTGAAACACAAAGAAGTTACAACATGTTTGAATCTTTGAGCACTGAAGTGGAATGTTACAATTGTAATAACTTTGGACACATGACCAAATATTCTATAATGTCAGTCCCTCCTAGAGAACCGCAATAGAATAACAACGGTCACATACATGAACCTCATAAAAGGACATGGATAAGAAAGCATAATAAATATAGCAATGAAGAATGCACACTCACTCTACAAGATAAGAAGAAGAAAGACAGTTGTTATGTTGACAGTGGATTTTCAAAACACATGACAGGTGACAAAGAAAGGTTTCTTACATTAATAAAGGAAAGATATGGATCGGTCTCCTTAAAAAATGATGATTCAGCTAAAATCATTGGAAAATGCATAGTAAGAATTAGGAACAAGAATAAAAAGGCAGAAAATGTTATACTAGTATAATATATGAAACATAATCTTCTAAGTGTGAGTCAAATGTGTGACCAAGGTCATAAACTTACTTTCTATTCACAAAAGTGTGATATAAGAAAAGAAGGTTCGGGAAAATTGATTGCTACAACTGCAAGAACTTCAAGCAACACATATATGTTAAGTGAAATTGGAAATGAAAAGTGTTGTCTAGGAAAGGAAGATGAAATTTGGCTATGGCATAGAAGAATGGGTCACATACATTTTGATAACCTTGTTAAAGTCAGCAAATGAGAAGAAGTCAGAGAAATGCCCCATATCATGAATCCATGGAACAACCTTTCGAAAAGGAAGTAGAAGATGAAAAATAAGTAGAAGAGGAAGATGAAGAGAATCTGATATAAGAAGAAGAGAAAGTTCAAAAAGTGTCTCCAAAGACACCTAGCAGACGAGTACAGAAGAATCATCCTTCAGATCAGATTATCATAAACAAAGATGTAGGAGTTAAGACTAGAAGAAGAATTTGTTCACTAGAAAAAGCACACCTAGCACTCTTATATACAATTGAACCAAATTGTTTTGAAGAGCCAACAAGGATGAATTTTGGAATAAGGGCATGGATGAAGAATTGGATCAAATAGAGAAAAATGAAACTTGGGAATTGGTTCCAAGACCAAAGAATAAGAATGTGATCGACACAAAATGAGTTTTCAGGAATAAATTGAATGAAGATGGACATGTTACAAGGAACAAAGTTAGATTGGTATGTAAAGGATATGCACAGATTGAAGGAATCAACTTTGAAGAGACATTTTCCCCAATTTCCAGAATGGAAGCAATCTATTTTCTTTTATCTTATACATGCTCCAAAAATATTAAAGTGTATCATATGGACGTAAAATCATCTTTTCTGAATGGGGAACTTGAAGAATAAGTCTACATTAAACAACCAGAGGGATTTCAGTTGTCAAAGAATGAAAACTATGTGTGCAAATTAAAGAAGGCCTTGTATGGTCTAAGACAGGCTCCTATAGCATGGTACTCTAGACTGGATAAATATATACAACATGAAGGGTTCAGAAAGGAAGTGCAGACAATAACCTCTACATCAAGGTAATATTTTATTAATTGAATTTTATGTTGATGATATTATTTTTGGTAGTGATGATGACAGGTTAAGCTAGAAATTGGAAAAGGATATGTAGAATGAATTTGAAATTTAGTTACTTGGAGGACTATCCTTCTTTTTGGGACTTTAGATACATCAAAGAAACCAAGGGATTTTTATTTCTCAAACCAAGTATATCATAGAAATGCTAAATAGGTTTGGAATGGAAGATTGCAAACCACTTATCACTCCCATGAAAACTAGTTGCTAGTTGAGAAAAGATGATGATTCAAAGTCTACAGACCAGAGGAAATATAGGTCAATGATTGGCATCCTACTATATCTGACAACATCCAGACAAAATGTAATGCATGCAGTTGGAAAAATGGCATAATTTCAAGAAGCACCAAAGGAATCACATGCATTAGCAGTGAAGAGGATTTTCATATATCTCAAAGGAACAAAAGAGTTTGGATTATGGTATCCAAAGGGAAAGGATATATCACTTATTTCCTACATAGATATAGATTGGGCAGGTTGTATTGATGATCGACAAAGCACCAGTGGAGCAACGTTCTACTTGGGAGAGTGTTTAGTATCATGGATAAGCAAGAAACAATCATCAGTATCTTTATTTACAACCGAGGTAGAGTATATTGCAGCAACATCATGTTGTACACATGTTCTTTGGATGAAACAAAATCTAACATATATACAGGTTGAGTATGATGAGCCCATTCCAATATATTGTGATAATACAAGCACCATCGGTATCTCAAAGAACTCGGTGATGCACTCCAAGACGAAGCACATTCCAATCAAGTATCACTTTTTATGGGAGCAGGTTGCAGAAAAGAACATCAGATTTGAGTATTTGGGCACAAAAGAACAAGTGGAAAACATATTTATAAAACCACTTCCATGTGAATCCTTTGAGTATCTTTGCCAGAGACTCAGAGTTATTTCTACTCCAAAATGAATTATTTTGAATTCTTATCTTATATGTCTTATATGTACACGAGGAAGCACCATACAAATGACAATTCAGTAAGGGGGAGTAGCCCTAGATGTAAATATAATATTTCCATTGATGACAAATGGGGAGAGATTCATCATATGCAAAGGACAGAGGCATGGTTCCAGGGGGAGAAATGGTCACAAAGATGCATAGGACATAGGCATGTTTCCAGTGGGAGAATGAGTGATATGACTTTAGTATTGCATGACATAATTTCAGTTTTGCATCAGAGTGTTGCCATAAATTCCAAAGGGGGAGATTTTTTATTAAGGTTGGTTGTCATTGATGTCAACCCTTGAAGAAAGCCCAGTAGTAGAAAGGTTTGGGTAATGGACCCAGGTTTGTTTGATGGATAATGGTATGAGTTTTGATATATTTGTAGGTAATACTATTCTATATGGATAATACATTTCATTCTATTTCTGGTGGTATGTGGAATGTCACATAATTCCTCATGATTTGAGAGTTATGGCCTTACGAAGTTGGAGGACCCTCATATGTCATCTAGAAGCCCCAAAAGGTCAAAGTAGTCAAAGTGGTTTAAGATATTTTGGAAGGTAAATAATAAAGTGAAGTGATGATTGTACTACAATTCAAAGTGAATACAAAGTAAATTATTTAAATAATAAATTTAATGGAGAAATTAGAAGTGGGTTAACCTTAAAATAAGGAAAGTGGGCAAAGTGACCTAGAATATGTTTTTAAGGAAGCTACTTGGAGAGTATAAATAAGAGGCAAGGATCTTTCATTTTAGATCACACTTGAGAATATTGAATATATATAGGTTACTGAGGTAACCAAAGGATATATAAAACAAATTTATGAGGGAAGGTAAAGAAAAGAAGGTCGGAATTCAAGAAAGGATAAATTATTTTGATAATGCATTCTAAGGTATGTTATTTACAGGTCATATCACCATTTTTGCAATAATTTATCTTCTAGAATGATTCAGACCATGAAATTGTTATTCCATTGATGAAACATATCCAAGTATTTTTGGTAAATAATTCACCTTATGGGGCGTTTTATTTTTGGATTTACAGTCTGTGGAAAATGGGGTTTGTGGCTAGTCCCGAAACTAGTCTAAAATAGGTGTTTCGGGTAAAAATGTCATAACTTCTTCATAACAGATCCCAATTCAGTAATACCAAAAATTTTTGTTATATTAAAGTATTTAGTATTCTCTTTAATAGTTTCATATCGATTCAATAAATATTCTGCATGGGGCATGCTCTACAAGGTCTCTCTCTAGAATAAGCCAGAATTTAGCAAGGTATGCCACTTTTTCTATAACTCATTTTCTAAGAGGTTCCAATTAGTGAAACCTAGAGGAATTGCATAAAACACATTGAAGAAAATTTTGTATCAGTTTCATATATTTTTTCATTACATGTACAAAGTTATGAATATTTCAAGTTAGGGTTGTTGACTAATCCAAAACTAGTCATGTGAGACTAAAGAAAAGTTTGTTGAAAATGATAGTCTATTGTTGTTAAAGTTAAGGAACGTTTGTAGGTATGTGATCATATACACTAGTTCTATTACAGAGTTACAAATCATATTTGGATGATAAAATTGATGAGGGATTTGGGTTAAGGTACATGTTGGGTACATGGTTGAGACAAGTAGTTGATGGCTTGGCACATACATGAGGTGTATAGTTGATTCTGGTGGTACATATTGATGAGTCATAGTTGATGAGTAGTTGAAACATGATTGGTACATGGTTGGTTGCACTTGTTTATGGTACATGTTGATTACGGGTTGTTTGGTACAGGTTGGTGCATGGTTGATGCATGGTTGATGCACTTGTTTATGGTACAATTTGATTACAGGTTGAGGTACATGTTTATGCATGGTTAAGATTTATTGGTACAATTTTATAGCGGTATATCTCACAGTGATAGTGTGATAGTGGTTCCATCAATCTACTTATACTTTAGGGTAGTTGGATAGGGTAAGGACAGGTGGTTGTAGCCACCTTTCGGTTGTAGTGGAAGAACATAGGGAGGCATAGCCTCTTTGTGGTTGTAGCCAGAAAATTGGGGAGTTGGAGCTTTCCTTAGGTTGTAGCCCAAGAAACTAGGGGGTTGGAGCCTCCTACTAGTTGCAACTAGAAAACAAAGGAAGTTGGTGCTTCCAATGAATGTAATTCTTCAAGACATATAAGAAAAAACATTTCATGGTTTTCTCTCGCTTTGGGTTTCCATGTAAAACAATGGTGTAATGTATATGTGTATGATTGTTCATTTGTTCATTTCTCATTATTGGATGATAATTCTACATTGATATAAAACTTGGATTATTTGTTATAAAAAGGGTTATAATTTCTCTATTACTGATTCACCCCCCTTCTCAGTAATACAACAAAATTGTGCAAGGGGTTGGTTTCATTTTTACATGAGATTGAAATAGAGAATAAAATTGTGCTCGGGGTTGGTTTCATTTTTACACAAGCTTCAAACAAAGAATGAAAATATTCTTGAGTGATACCCATTAGCGACTTTTATTCCCAACATGATGTCCATAGGTGGGTACTTTTCCCCTAGCATGATCATTGTTGGAGCAACCCTTGTTTTTAACCCGTCATAATTTTCATTTTGGATACTTAAATTCTAAAGATGGCCTTTTGATTCCCCCCCCCCGAAACTTTGAAAACTCTGCAACCTTGTCGCCTAAGCAGTGATGCTTTTTCTACTCTCAAAACAGGTCCACTTTCGTAAGAATGTCCTCTCTTTTTGTTTTACTTTGAGATCTTGCAAGTCATGCACTTTATTCCTTGAGTTCACACGTCCCAAGTCACGAAACGACGAAGTCGCTTTTTAAATTTTCACCCAAGACATTAATTGGGGTAAAATATTTTAACTCGTGAATAGACATCGTCGGGGCTTCATGCCTCAATGTTCGTCAAACCCAAGTTTTTATTTTTACAGCCCCGAGAGCCAAGAACACAAGGTACTTTTGGGATAACCCTGGTCAAGGATTAAAGGCAAAAAGCTAACCATGGTTAAATTTGTTCTCGGCGTTTCGCCACTCGGCACTATCTTTTCGAAAGTTACGGTGTCTAAAACCCTAATTCACGAAGTCACGACATAATTATAGCAATATTAATTAATAATCTAATCTAATATTTTCTTCCCCTTAATTGAGTCTTAATGATCGCCATCTCGTGGTTTCGTGACTCGGCATACTAATCACCCAGAAACTTGCCTTCGAAGTTCCAAGTTACGATATAGCAAATAAATGGATTATAAAATTAATGATGCTCCAAATCACGATTACTGTTAATTAAGCCAAAGTTAGTCCTCACAATCTCGCGGGTTGGGGAATCAAAATGTTAAAAGAAAATCCATGAAGAAGCAAACAATGAGGATTTAGTGAAAGGTGGTAAAATTTGATAGTTTGAGATAAGGCAAGATATATCCCATGCCCCGAGGCTTTCACATTTCCCGAGGTAGCCATCTCCCCCCCGATTCTGATTGACTGCCAAACTGCCAAAAATTGATGACATTAATGGAGAATTAGGGTGAATCCATGAATATAAGATCGGATTTTATGCAATAAATTTGTTTCTAATTACGATTTGACGGGCTTATTTCGAAGAGTACCAAAGCTTCAAATATATACAGGAGTTCCATTTTATTATAATGAAATCATTTTCATAAGCACGCAGAGCTCATCATTTTCTGAGTGAACAAATTTCTGCATGTATACCCAGTTCTATCGCAGAAGGGCAAAAAACGCAAGCTTCAGCTATGGCTCCACAAAAAGCAGCAAAGGCGAATGTCGAGGTTGTAGGGAAAAGCTCAGATAATGTCTCCGACACTTCGCCCTGGAGTGTCGACTTATTCCCTAGCTGGTCGTTTGTTTCGGATATTCCGCCATCCGAGTTAGTGAATTATTCAGACTCCGACGACAATGAAAGGGACAACCTGAACACTAAATACAAGATAGTTGTTCAATATGGAATGCACAAGGTAGCAACCAGAACACGGTTGCTTCCATATTATGATATGATCTGATGGGAGTTGGATCACATAGACTTACCCACCGGAACTATCATGAATGACCAGCGGGTCACGGTCGAGACTTTTAGACCGGAGCACATCCAAACCATGTATAAGATCTCGACAACATCGGAATACATGTATGGTGTTGAATTCCTGGAGGAATTCAAAGAGAAGGAGTGCACTCAATATGACAAAACCATGCCCAGTTTGATAAAGGATTGGGTTTCGCGCTCCATGAAATTCAGAGCAAATGACCAGGGCATTTATTCAATCGCTTCACTGGAGCCATAGTATAAGTATGTGGCAATGATGACATGCCGACTATTCATAAGAGAGGACACATTGGATTTCTACATTCCGTGGGTGCCTCTCATGTTTTGGGTCGCAAAAGGTTTCTCATTTAATTGGGCAAAGATACTCTCAGACAGTTTGGCCAACCGGGTCACAGAGTATCGGGAGCAGAAGGCAAGTAGGAGACTGTACTCATTTTTCATTTCTGCATATATCATGGACGCGGTATGTTCCATGACACCATTCCCTTTGATGATTTGGGCTTGTAATCCAGTCCAAGAAAAACCTGTACATGAGTATCACGACAAACTGTGGGAGAATAAAGTGGACAAATTCATTTACAAAATTTTCAACTGGGTGATGGTGCCCCTGCACATCGCCATCTTTGGTCACCCGCCACCTCGTATCTCAGACAGTGTTTCTACAAATCTAAGCGGTATAGCGGACTGGTACATGGAGGCAAAGTCCTCCTATTTCAGGGTGTTTGGAGCTGTTGTTCCCCCGCTTGCACTACCACTGTTCATCCCCGACAAGCTGGCTTGTCGCAATATCGCCCAACAAATAGTGATTGGTGGGGTGAGTAAATAACTCAAAGCATCTTCAAAGAAGGTGTGGCCATTTTTTCCCATTCGTCTAAATTCTTATTCTTTATTGGACTTCGGGCATGCCAAAGCTGAGGCTGAAGCCCTGGAAGACCTGATTTTGGTCTCCATCGAGTATAAAAAACATGATCCTCAGAAAATTGTGAGCAACCATTTAACTAATTGTGGGCTAAAGAGGTTTGAACATGAGTTTTCACCCCCGAATGACATTTTTCGAGGGGCGAGGTCTTACGAGGAGGTGCTAGCTCTGATCTGATATTTAGCACTCGAAGACATAGTCTCTGTATTGAAATTTCAAAAACACAGAAGAAGTTGTCTTCCCACTGTGTTGCGAGGAGGAAGCTCGGGCATTTTTTAGATGGAACCGAAGGATGCTGAAGGCCCCAAAGCTGCAGCTCATGGCTCGGGAAAAATCCAGGACGAGGGGAAGCAAACGAATAAGCTCGAAGCAGAGGTACAGAATACAGACCTGCCAAAGAAACAGAATCCGGAAACTGAGACGAAGACCCCCGAACCTCTAAAGAAGTAGGACCCGGTAGTCACCCCAGGAAAGGCAACAAAACAAATCAGGGAACCCATCACTTCTATCACCCCCTTGCAGTCGACATAAGGAAATGTAGAAGAAGGATGGATTTTCAATGAGGAACTGAGGCCTGTCAGAGCAAAAGAAATTCCTCCAAACGAGTTCTTCTTTGACAAATAGAGAAAAGCGGTGGTGAAAAGGGAATTCTACTAGGAGGGAGAATCGACCGCTAAAAAGTTCAAGGTTATGACCAATGGAAAGAAAAAAAAATGAGCAATTTTCCACAGAGATTGCAGGAACGCTAGGAGCGTATGCATCGGTGAATCAATTTTTGGTCGGATTGTTGAAAAACCAGCTCAAAAGAAAAAATCACTTGATCAAGACTCTCGAAGCTAGAGTAGCTTCAGCCACAGAAAATGCTAAAGGTCAGGTGAGCGGGGAGATAGAACTGGCCCGACTAGCTGATAAAAATGAAATAGAAATGCTCAAAGTCAAGCTGGAGCAAGAACATCTAGTGATCTGAGATGGTCAGATACAGGTGGGCCAACAAAGGACTATGATTGCAGAGCTACAGGCTCAGGTAGAGACCGTCGAAAGTAGGATGATCGATGTCGAGGGGTTTAAATCCCGAGCGATCGGGATTCAGAGAAAGATCTCTTTTGTACAACAGAGTCTTCTCTCCAAAGTGGGAATGATTCGAGAGGATTTTCTATTGATGCATCGGTTTTCTGAGAACCTGACTGTTGGAGAAAGGGATGTAGAGGCGGCTCGGGTCACCTTCCAGGAGGCGGTGATATCCACGAACAACAGAGTTTTGGCAGGTTCTCCTGGACTCACCATCTTAGAACAAACTAGAGGTAACATTCTGTTGAAGGATTGGGAGCATAACATTACCCTAGGCAAGGAACAGGCCCAAAAAGTAACCAATTCATTAGAAGAAGCCTTCAATTCTATAGATGGCGAGATGTTGGGTATGGACAGTGGTGGCGATGCAGAAACATTAATGCAAATTAATGTAGAACATATCTCACTCGATCTGAAAGAGAAGAATGAGAGAGATTCGACCGATATCTCTTAGATGGATAGGGTGGACATGGCTCGAGTTGACAAGCACTTGATCCAACCCAGTGCGCAACTAAGTGCCCTCAACATCATCGATGCACAAATGGGAGACAAGATGCAACAGTTAGCCCAAGAATGTTACTTCGCCGAGGCCAGCTGTCAAGAGGAACCTTCACAACTCATATCTCAACTCGTGGAAAGATGTATCGCCTTCACCGAGGCCATGCGAAGACGAGCACCTGGCACTAGATAAAGACAGAATAGGGGAGATGGAGCGATTTCTATCTCCTCTATCATAACTAAATTTTTTGCGACCATTGAGATTCTACCTGCTTTGTAGAAATTGTATAAATATACCCAGAGAGAAATAAAAGGGGCTGGACCCTTTTCGAGATTTTGTAATAGAGTTTTTTCATTGAGATTTAATACAAGTAGATCCGAGATTCTCAATTCCGTCACTTCTGTATTACAATTTTTCTTTCTTGTTCCTCATTTTTCATTTTCAATTCATATTCGTAATTGATGTGCTTCATTATACTTTAGTACTACCACTAATATAATGAATAAATTTGGGTTTTTTGTAATTGTTTATTTCCTTTCCTCTGCACCAGCTATCATCTGTGTAAGACCAATTTGCAGTTTCGAAATTCTACATGTATTTTTTGCTACATCAGTTATTTTCTTAAATATTTTCTTCTTCCATTTACTTCGTGAGATTTTCCCCTGGTAGGAACCTGACACTGTAAACAGATTTATTTTTTTCTCTCATCCCGCCCCTTTGATTAAAATATAATACAGTTACGGGAACGAGCCTTAGATTTGCATATATCGTTAATACTGCAACCGTGAATTCTCTCTTATAAAACTTAACTGAGACAACATTCAAATCTTTCTTAACAGTTCTCTTACTAGTACTATTCCCCCATGACAGTTCCTACACCAAATCAACCTAACGTTGAACCCATATTATTGAACCAAATGCACATCGCCTTGAACCTTTTCAATACTATCCTTAAAACAACCACTAACTGGGCCGAGCTTGAACAAGCATGGGCAACCATTGAATGTGACATAAATATTCAGGAGCAGTTGGAAGCCAGACAACCCCCATGAAGAAATATCCCTTAGAATATTCTCCGAAGGTTGACATTTTCCTTTCTCTTTATCCTAACCACTTTTGGATGCCTTGACACTGTACTTTTGAGCCTTAAGTATAGACTCAGGAACAACATCTTTCTGGCGCCATTGTCGGGGAGCAAAGTTATGAAATATTTTCCCTGGGAAAACGACAAATTGTTTTTTGTTGAAAGTGTTACCCTTTGATGGTGAAAAAAGAGCACACACCTTTTAAATATTTTTATCTTTCACTTGGTGACTCCACGAAAAAATAAACTGGCATTCGGTCGAAGGAATACCAGACAAAACCCAGATGGCAAGTAGTTTACGCCAGTTTTCAATCCTGAAAAAATTCTAAAAGCGAGAGGCTCTTTTAAGCCAATCGTTGCAGCTTACCAAATTGAAATCCCATCACCGAAGTTCGAGATTCCTTCTGAACCCCTGACCTCGCTCAATCCTTACTTTGACACTAAACATCCAACGCCCTATACCGAAATTGGAAGTGAGATTCATCCAACTGTCCCCTTGATACAGAGGGGAAAGGGCCCTTTTGAAAGTTTGTCGTCTTTCAAAACACCATCTTATCTGCAGTTGAATTTTTTGACTTCTCTAAATTGTGAAGAGCGTGTTACACACTCATTTCTCACACCCGTCGGTTTTCCTGATTCCGTCTCTTGCAAGTCCGAGGAACCGACTCCTCGCATCCCTTATGCTTCCTCATCAAATTCTCCTCTTAGCGAAGAAAGTATAAAACCCATTTTATTTTTTGAAAACCCCATTTATAACTCTCCACAAACAATAATGGTAGCTGCTGGAGGAGGAGGTGGAGGATTTATAGGAGGAGGAGGAGGGTTTGGAGGAGGTGGAGGAGGAGTCCCCCAAGGAGGAGGTGGAGGTCAAGGGCCTCAAGGAGGATGTGGAGGTCAAGGGCCTCCCCCCCCTCAAAGAGTTTTTGCGAAAGTTGTAGCCCGATATTCCCCTTTGGTGTTTCCCATCCCCCTATGCGATCTTCCAGAAAACTACATAAAGAATTTACCAAAATTCACCGGGGAGGGAGATCTGACTGCCGCAGAACATATTAACTTCTTTGACCAATTCACAGATATCTTCGGTATCAAGCATGAGGATGTATATTCAAGACTCCTTGTCCAAAATTTTGAGGGTCGGGTCCAAAATTGGTTTCGGAGCTTTCCCACAGCTTCTATCCCTTCATATGATACTTTGGAAGATGCTTTCCTCAGACAATGGGGAGAGCGAAAAGATCACCTCTATTATCTAACCGAATTTGGGGCTTTGAAGAAAAATAACTCAGAATTAGTCATAGAATTCATCCAGAGATTCAATAAATTGTACAACAAAATCCCAGTTGAATTTAAACCATCTCCACCCATGGCCAAGGTGACCTTCGCCAAAGCTTTTGAGCCTAATTTCACAATACTTTTGTGAGAGCGAAGGGGAGCCACCTTAAACCGCAGGCAGGAAGATGCGGTAGAGATAGAATCTAACATGATGGATTCGGGTAAACTTAATTCTAGAGTAGAGACTGGAAACCGAGATCCCAAGTGTTTTAGAGAACATGCATGCCCTTCAGGGTCCAATAGAGCCTTTGACGATAGGGTGGACGATATGGATAGGGTGATCAAAGAGTTGTCAAACAAAATAACTTGGATGGAACTTGAATAGGCCAAGTCTGACTCTTACCCCAAAAAGGATTTCAGAAAAAATCAAAACCCTCATAATCAACAAAGATCAATAAACAAGGAAGATCAAAGAATACAAGCTCCCTTGAAAAATGAAAATTTTATAGGAGCTAACGATTTGCAAGACTTCGAGGATTCAGATAATGATGTCACGAACTTCGGTGATGACTGTAGTCAACCATATATGACTCGCGAAGACTATGAAAAGTCTCTAAATGTGTTGGAGACGCAATATGAGAGCAAAGAGAGTGATCACACTGAGAACCATGAATTCCAACCAGAAATTGAGACAATGATAGCTGAGTTTCAACCTAGATACAACCTGAGATCTAAAAATAAACCTTCCTCGACTTTTCAACCTAGCAAAATCCTTCAGAGCGGTCAATCTTAAAAGCCTCCTTCGAACGAGGCCCCACCACCCAGCAACAAAACGAGAAGAGTAAGTGCTCAGGAGTCCGAGGTAGAAAAGGTGGAAACTCAAACACAGCCAATCGAACCTGTAAATAAGGATACTTCTTTAACTAAGACCATGAATGATAAATTTGTCCAGACGAATAAGTCAGAAAGAAAGAATTCAGAAGTCTCAACTGCACAAACAGATAAAGTGAATGGAGCGTTCATTTTTGAAAATGAGTTGAACAAAATTAAGATACCAATCCCTTTAGTGGAATTAGCGAAAAACCCTGTTATCGCAAACAAATTACCAAAATGATAGGTGTCTCCGAGCTTGAAAGTCAGTCTGATGTTATAAACTTGGAATATGATAGACCTAACATCACCTTTGGTCCCCATTTTGAAGGGTCCAAAAACAACATTGCTCCCTTCTATATCACTCTGAATATACATGATCAGTTGTTGCATAATTGTATGTTAGACTCCGGAGCTTCCCACAATGTTATGCCCAAGATCATAATGGAGAAGATGGGTCTCCAGATCAAAAGACCTTATGGAAATCTATATTCATTTGATTCAAGGAAGGTTAAATGCATGGGGATGATAAAGGATCTGGTAGTTACCTTAGCTCAGGTCCCTATTAAAAGTATCCTAATGGATGTGGTTATCGTCGATATTCCCCCTAAGTACGGTATGTTGTTATCTAGGTCATGGGGGGCCAATTTGGGTGGTTCCCTTCAGTTAGAAATGTCCTATGCTGCAATCCCTTTGTTTGGGGGTCAGTTCACTCGTTTATACAGAGAGACAAGATTAACATACACGGTCACTGACCCTCAAAACCCACACAACTTCCCCATTTACATCGCAGACCAAGATCTGGGAAACTACATTTTGTCTTTTGATGATGGTCTGGATGGTTGCCTGGAAGAAATCAATGCAAAGCAAGAAGAGTTAAGCCTCTTGACAGAAGAGCTATGTAATACTGGTGTATGGAAAATGTATTTCGATGGTTCTTCATCTTTTGAAGGAGTTGGTGCTGGGGTACTTTTGGTAGCACCTGAAGGTAAGTTCATTGTTCCTTTCTCCTATCGTTTACAGTGGGGCATAGATTATACTAATAAAGTATGCGAGTATGAAGCATTGATCTTAGGATTAGAGGCTGCCAAGAAATTAAATATAAAGAACTTGGAGGTATACGGTGACGTGGAATTGATAGTAAGACAAGTGAATCGACAGTACCTAGCCAAGCATCCCAGACTAAGAGCATATAGAAATTGTACTTGGGATCTCATCGAAAAAAATTTCTCATCTGTAAATATCCATTTTATCCCTCGCATTGAGAATCTACATGTTGATACATTGGCAAAGGAAGCCTAAACCTTTTCTCCTCCCACGACCTTCAAACTAAAATATCATATCGAAATCAGATACAAGCCTTCCATACTAGACGATATCCAACACTGGCAAATCTTTGAAGATGATGAATAGATTAAGAAGTTCCTTACTGTAGTAGGTGAATTTTCAGAAACTCACGCTGACCAAGAAAACCAGAATGACTCCATGTGGATCATGCAAGAAGGAGAGGAACCTGAAGTTTTCCGAGATAAAATTGCAGATCATCGTATGTTGGTCCTTAAGATAAATCATATTCCCAAAGGATTGATTCCTTTGGAAAGACTTTTTGATCAAAATGATGTACCTGTAAAGGCCACTTTACAGCCCCAGCCAGAAGTGGTGGAGGACTGTGATATAGGGACCGAAAAAGAACCACGAATGGTAAAACTATCAAAATTCCTCCCTCCCAAAACAAAAGTGAAGTACCAAGACTTGCTCAAGCAATACAAAGATGTTTTCTCCTGGTCCTATGATGAATTGAAAACATATGACACTTCCATTATTGATCACAAGATACCTTTGAAGACAAGGGTCAAATCGTTTAGGCAAAAGCTTAGTCAATTTAACCTCATTCTGTTACCTATGATAGAAAAGGAAGTAAAAAAACTATTGAATGCAAAGATAATCGTACCTTTGAGATACTCGGACTGGGTAGCTAACCTAGTTCCGGTCAGGAAAAAGAACGGGGAAATCAGACTATGTGTGGATTTCCAAAACCTAAACAAGTTGTCTCTCAAAGATAATTACCCGCTGCCCAAGATGGACCACATTTTAGAAAAGGTTTTTGGAGCTAATCAAATGTCAATGATAGATGGCTTCTCTGGTTATAATCAGATCACTATGAATGAACAGGATAGGGAAAAAACTGCATTCACCACGCCCTGGGGTACTTTCATGTATGACAAAATGCCTTTTGGTTTAATGAATGCAGGGGCCACTTTCCAGTGAGCTATGGACATCACTTTCATGGGAGAAAGGGACAAGTTCATAGTCATTTACCTTGATGATCTGACGGTTTTTTCTAAAATTGATGAGGAACATTTGATGGGTCTTAGAAAGACGTTCGAAAAGTGCCGCAGGTTTGGTCTATCTCTGAATCCAAAGAAATCTCATTTCGCTATGTGGGAAGGTAAGCTTCTAGGCCATGTCGTATCTAAGGAAGGAATCAGGATTGATCCTAAGAGGATTGAAGTGATAGATACTATTGCTATCCCAAGAAATATAAAATAAATTCAATCATTCTTAGGTAAGATAAATTTTTTGCGAAGGTTTATTCCCAATTTTGTTGAGATTGTCAAATTGATTACAGGAATGTTGAAGAAGGACAGTGGGGTAAACTAGACCGCCAAGGCCAGGGCATATTTAACGCACATTAAAAAAGTTATAAGCGAGGCACCCATGTTAGCAAGTCCGGATTATCTGAAATATTTTCTCATCTTCTCTTTTTCTTCTGAACATACCATCACCGCGGTACTCTTGCAGAAAAATGAAGAGGGGTTCGAACAGCCGATAGCGTTTTTCAGCAAAATCCTCAGAGATGCAGAACTGAAATATAACATAATGGAAAAATAAGCATATGCAATGTTAAAAGAATTGAAAGCATTCAGAACCTATGTACCCACTAGTTCTGTAAAGGACATATTGGTACAGCCGGATAGTGACGAAAAAAGAGGGCGATGGCTCGCTAAAATGCAAGAATTCGATCTGGAAGTCAATCCGACTAAATTGATAAAGGGGCAGGATCTTGTCAAACTATTGGCCGAGTCGAATATTAGAGCCCTTGATATTAATTACCTCTAAGAAGAAGACGGAGACACCCACCTGGACGAGCCAAATGACCGGACAGATCCAAGAAAGATTGAAGAAAAGTTCATATTGTCGGGATGGTATAAGGACATCATGTTCTACTTGTTGAACTTGAAGTTCCCAGATGCACTATCATTAGCCAAATGCCGAACTTTAAAACTCCACGTTGTAAAATATTGCATCATCAAAAACCAGCTATACTAGAAGGATCCACTCGGGTTCCTACTAGTCTGTTTGGTCGAGTCGAAAAATCCTCGGGTTATAGAGGAATTTCATGAAGTAATCTGTGGAGGACACCATGCATGGAGAGCCACGGCCTACAAGATCTTGAGAGTAGGCTACTATTGGCCGAAACTATTTTTATACGTAAATGCCAAAGTACGCGCGTGCGACCCTTGTCAAATATTCGCTGGGAAAAAGAAACTCCCTGCACTACCACTCGTTCCAGTCAAAACTGAAGCTCCATTTCAACAATGGGGTCTGGCCTTCATAGGTGAGATCAATCCTCATTCCAATGCTTAACATAGGTGGATCTTAATAGCCACGAATTATTTTACTAAGTGGGTGGAATCCATTCCAACCAAGAAGGAAACAGACTCAGTGGTAATCAACTTATTGGAGGAAAATATTTTGTCGAGATTCAGTTGTCCCCGAAAGATAGTTACTGACAATGCCCAAGCATTTAAGTCTATGGCTATGATCAGTTTTTGTCAGAAATACAACATCATTCTTGGACATTCCACTGCATACTACCCCCAAGGGAACGGGTTGGCCGAGTCATCAAATAAGAGCCTGGTAAACGTTATCAAGAAGGTATTGGATGAGAACAAGAGGTCTTGGCATGTACATTTAAAATATGCATTGTGGGCAAACCGCATAAGCACGAAAATATCTATCAATGTTTCACCTTTTCAAATGGTCTATGGGACAGATGTCATTCTACCCATAAACCTAGCGCTATCAGTAATGAAGTTGTGGTAAGACCAAAACGAAGAACCCAATCCTGTGACCAGGAGAATAAATCAATTGATTGAGGTCTAACAGCAAAGAACAGAGGTTGACGAAAAGATGCAGTGGTACCAAGATGACATGAAAGAACTATTTGATCGAACATAGAAGGATCAAGAATCTCTCCAGGTGATTTGGTGCTAAGATGGGATGCGAGAAGGGAAGAGGCAGCAAAGCATAGTAAATTCGACCACCTCTGGTATGGACCGTTCAGGGTTTCGGCTCCAGTAGGAGAAATTCTTTCCTACTGGAAAACATCGATGAAGAAGTCCTCAACGCCCCTGTCAATGGGTGATATCTGAAACATTACATGACATAGAAGTCGCCATTTTTCAAAAGAAATAAAAATAAATAAATAAATAATATATAAAAAAAAAAAAATTGTTTGTATATACATGCATTTTTATTTCCCTTTAGACTTTTTGTTTTCTTTTGTTCATAATTTTTAGACATATTTTGAATAAAGTTCGTATTTGCGTTTTGCAGGATTCCAACCACTTACGAGCTAGCAGGAGGAGTAATTCACAAAGCAGTACCAGAAATAAATCGGCATGAAACAGGTGATACCCAAAAAAGTAGTTTCGTAGTGCACAAAGAAATTGAAAAAAAAGGTAAAGGTGGGTTTTCTCAATATGCATGTTGTCAAAGACTGTCAAAATTAAATCAAGGTAACATCATTCAAATTGCAATAATGGCTAAATTGTTAAATAACAAGATTATTTCTTGGCTTGGTAACCTTTGATTTAAATTGGTTTGAATGATACACTAAAACTAAGAAAATTCAGTCGAAAGTAACCATCCCCAAAGACATCTACAAGAGTTAGTCTTGAACTATTTTGATCTTCTACATTTTTTATCAATGAATCACTGCCTTGTATCCTGTCTGTTTTCAGATCTAACTTTTGACAAAGCTGCCATCTTTTCATTTCATTATGAAGGAATAAAAGTTTTCATTTTTTAGCCTCCTGAGTCTTGAAATAGATTGTAAAAGGAAAGCGGGTCTCCGCAACTACTTGATCCCTTGCTAAGCAAAGGAATGTTTAGAGTGATCTTAACTTTCCTAGGTTTTTCAACAGCTTCGAAAGAATCAAAGCTTGCTCAAACAGGATGCCCCTTAAAAAAATTATTATTTTCCCCTATCTCCCTAAGAATGAAGGTGTTGTGAAGGTCAAGGGGATATTGATACCGAGTAATCAAAGTAAGTTGCCAGACCTATGATACAAAATATTACACAGATATCAACCCTGATATAAACTGATTGCCCCCATCTTCGTGCTAAAAAAATGAATGATAGGACGGGTGGTGAAAGGAAATTCAGAAATGATTGCCCCCACCTAGTCCAAAAAGACGATGAAAGGAAATTCAAAAATGATTTCCCTTGTCTTAGCATTTAAATGCATAAATAATTCCCGAAGTGGTGAAAGGAAATTTAGTAAAAGGGGCTAGATAACTTCACCGGGGTACTGAACAGGCTCACTGGCAGTGAAGCAATGTCTGAGATATCTATAAGGCTGTTATACATGAATATCACTCTACTCTGGTAACCAATACTTCCTAAAAACCTGATCCACATCCTAAATTCAGACGATACTTCCCCGATTAAAAAATATATAATCTCATTCTTTTGATGCAAGCCAAGAGCCACAAGATTTGTTGAGTCTCCTAGGGTCATTTCGATCGCCTTAAAACATACCCAAAGTTAGTAGCGGGAAAGGGAAAATTGTGAAAGGGACTACAACTGTGTTTGGAAAGAGTATCTGATTTTGAAAAAACTTCTCGAGGTAACAAAAAAAGTCTTTTCTCCCCCTTCGATCCTTTTCCTTTGAAAATTTTCCACCTGATTTTGAATCCATTTACCCAATATTGGCACGTGGTCTACTATTCTTCCTGCCTCATAGGAAGGCGGGATCCCTAGTTGGAGCCTATGTTGGAGGCACCCTTGTTTTTAACCTATCACAATTTTCATTTTGGATACTTAAATTCTAAAGATGGCCTTTTGATTTTCCCCCCACTGAAACTTTGAAAACTCTGCAACCTTGTCGCGTAAGCAGTGATGCTTTTTCTACTCTCAAAACAGGTCCACTTTCGTAAGAATTTCCTCTCTTTTTGTTTTACTTTGGGATCTCGCAAGTCATACACTTTAATCCTTGAGTTCACATGTCCCGAGTCACGAAACGATGAAGTCTCTTTTTAAATTTTCACCCCAGACATTAACTGGGGTAAAATCTTTTAACTCATGATTAGACGTCGTCGAGGCTTCGCGCCTAGGCATTCGTCAAGCCCAATTTTTTATTTTTACAGCCCCAAGAGCCGAGAACATGAGGTAATTTTGGGATAACCCTGGTCAAGGATTAAAGGCAAAAATCTAACCATGGTTAAATCTGTTCTCTGCGGCCCGCAGGGGTGTAGACCAATTGGCAAGTGCCATGTAAATGGAAGGAACTATGTAAAAAGAGGTCTCAAGGTCGATTCTCACCCTGATTTACTTGGAGGTCGTGCTTGTGGGCTGTGCATTTCTCTCTAGGGGTTATAAGGCATCAGCAGGATTCGACCCTGTGTCACATGAGTACGATACTGCCATTGTTACCAATTCCCCTAGTTACAAAAAAAAAAAAAAAAAAATTTGTTCTCGGCATTTCGCCACTCGTCACTATCTTTTCGAAAGTTACGACGTCTAAAACCCCGATTCACGAAGTCGTGATGTAATTATAGAAAGATTAATTAATCGCCTAATCTAATATTTTCTTCCCCTTAATTGAGTCTTAATGATCGCCATCTCGTGGTTTCACGACTCGACATACTAATCGCCCAGAAACTTCCCTTCGAAGTTCTGAGTTGCGATATAGAAAATAAATGGATTATAAGATTAATGATGATCCAAATCAAAATTACTGTTAATTAATCCAAATTCTATCCTCGCGATCTCGTGGGTTGGGGACTCAAAATGTTAAAAGAAAATCCACGAAGAATCGAACAACAAGGATTTGGTGAAAGGTGGTAAAATTTGATAGTTTGAGATAAGGCAAGATATATCTTGCGCCCCAAGGCTTGCACATTTCTCGAGGTATCCATATCCCCCCCAATTCCGACTGACTGTCAAACCACCAAAAATTGATGACATTAATGGAGAATTAGGGTGAATCCATGAATATAAGATCGGATTTTACACAATAAATTTGTTTCTAATTACGATTTGACAGGATTATTTTGAAAAGTATCGAAGCTTCAAATATATATAGGAGTTCCATTTTATTATAATGAAAGCATTTTTATAAGCATGCAGAGCTCGTCATTTTCTGAGTGAACTAATTTTTGCATGTATACGCAGTTCTATCACAGAAGGACGAAAACACAAGCTTCATCTATGGCTCCACAGAAAGCAGCAAAGGCGAATGTCAAGGTTGCAGGGTAAGGCTCAGATAATGTCTCCGACACTTCGCCCCAGAGTGTCGACTCAGTCCCTAGCTGGTCGTTTGTTTCAGATATTCTGCAATCCGAGTTAGTGAATTATTCAGACTTCGATGACAATGAAAGGGACGACCTGAACACTAAATACAAGATAGTTGTTCAATATGGAATGCACAAGGTAGCAACCAGACCACGATTTCTTCCATATTATGATATGATCCGATGGGCGTTGGATCACATAGACTTACCCACCAGAACTATCATGAATGACTAGCGGGTCATAGTCGGAACTTTTAGACCAGAGCACATAAAAACCATGTATAAGCTCCCGACAACATCTAAATACACGTATGGTGCTGAATTCCTGGAGGAATTCAAAAAGAGGGAGTGCACTCAATATGACAAAACCATGCCCATTTTGATAAAGGATTGGGTTTCACACTCCACGAAATTCAGAGCAAATGACCAGGGTATTTATTCAATCGCTTCGCTGGAGCCACAATATAAGTATGTGGCAATGGTGACATGTTGACTATTCAGAAGATAGGACACATCGCATTTCTACATTGCATGGGTGCCTCTCATGTTTTGGGTCATAGAAGGTTGCTCGTTTGATTGGGCAAAGATACTCTCGGACAGTTTGGCCAACCGGGTCACAGAGTATCGGGAGTAGAAGGAAAGTAGGAGACCTTCCTCATTTTTCATGTCTGCATATATCATGGACGCGATAAGTTCCATGACACCATTCCCTTTGATGAGCTGGGCTTGGAATCCAGTTCAAGAAAAACCTGTACATGAGTATCACGACAAACTGTGGGAGAATAAAGCGAACAAATTCATTTACGAAATTTTAAACTAGGTAATGGTGCCCCTGCACATCACCATCTTTGGTCACCCGACACCTCGTATCTCGGACAACATTGCTGCAAATATGAGTAGTATAGAGGACTGGTATGTGGAGGCAGAGTTCTCCTATTTCAGGGTGTTCAGAGTTGTTGTTCCCCCGCTTGCACTACCACTATTCATCCCCTACAAGCTGGCTTGTCGCAAGATCACCCGACAAACAGTGATTGGTGGGGTGAGTAAAGAACTCAAAGCATCTTCAAAGAAGGTGTGGCCATTTTTTCCCGTTCGGCTAAATTCTTATTCTTTATTAGATTTCAGGCATGCCAAAGCTGAGGCTGCAGCCCTGGAAGACCTGAGTTTGGTCTCCATAAAGTATAAAATACATGATCCTTAGAAAATTGTGAGAAACCATTTAGCTAATTGTGGGCTAAAGAGGTTTGAACATGAGTTTTCACCCCCAGATGACATTTTTTGAGGGGTGAGGTCTTACGATGAAGTTCTAGCTCAGATCCAATCTTTAGCACCCGAAGACATAGTCTCTATATTGAAATTTCAGGAACACAGACGAAGTTGTCTTCCCACTGTGTTGCGAAGAGGGAGCCTGGATGTTTCTAAGATGGAACCAAAGGATGCTGAAGGCCCAAAAGATGCAGCTCATGGCTCGGGAAAAATCTAGGATGAGGGGAAGCAAATGAAGAAGCCTGAAGAAGAGGTACAGAATCCAGACTTTCCAAAGAAACAAAATCCGAAAACTGAGATGAAGACCTCCGAACCTCCGAAGAAGCAGGACCCGGTAGTCACCCCAGGAAAGGAAGCGAAAAAAATCAGGGAACCCATCACTTCTATCACCCCCTTGCAGGCGACGCAAGGAAATGTAGATGAAGGATGGATTTTCAATGAGGAACTGAGGCCTGTCAGAGCAGAAGAAATTCCTCCAAACGAGTTCTTCTTTGAAAAATAGAGAAAAGCGGTGGTGAAAAGGGAATTCTACCAGGAGGGAGAATCGACCGCTAAAAATTTCAAGGTTATGACCGATGGAAAGAACAAAAAGAATGAGAAATTCTCCACGGAGATCGCAGGAACGCTAGGAGCGTATGCATCAGTAAATCAATTTTCGGTCGGATTGTTGAAAAACCAGTTCAAAAGGAAAAATCGCCTGATCAAGACTCTTGAAGGCAAAGTAGCTTCAGCCATAAAAAACGCTAAAGGTCAGGTGAGCGGGGAGATAGAACTGGCCCAACTAGCTGATAAAAATGAAATAGAAATTCTCAAAGCCAAGCTGGAGCAAGCACATCTAGTGATCCGAGATGGTCGGATACAGGTGGGCCAACAAAGGACTATGATTGTAGAGCTACAGGCTCAGGTAGAGACCACCGAAAGAAGGATGATCGATGTTGAGGGGTTTAAATCCTGAGCGATCGGGATTCGGAGCAAGATCTCTTTTTCACAACAGAGTCTTGTCTCCAAAGTGGGAACAATTCGAGAGGATTATCTATTGATGCATCGGGTTTTCGAGAACCTAACTGTTAGAGAAAGGGATGCAGAGGTGGCTCAGGTCGCCTTCCAGGAGGCGGTGATAGCCATGAACAACAGAGTTTTGGCAAGTTCTCCCAGACTTGCCATCTCAGAAAAAACTAGAGGTAACATTTTGTTGAACGATTGGGATCATAACATTTCCCTAGGCAAGGAACATGCCCAAAAAGTAACCAATTCATTAGAAGAAGCCTTCAATTCTATAGATGGCGAGCCGTTGGGTATGGACAGTGGCGGCGACGCAAAAAACATTAATGCAAATGAATGTAGAACAGATCTCACTCGATCTAAAAGAGAAGGATGAGAGAGATTCAGCCGATATTTCTCAGATGGACAGGGTGGACATGGCTCGAGTTGACAAGCACTTGATCCAACCCAACGCACAACTAAGTGCCCTCGACATCATCGATGCACAAATGGGAGACAAGATGCAGCAGTTAGCCCGAGAATGTTACTTCGCTGAGGCCAACTGTCAAGCAGAACCTTCATAGCTCGTATCTCAACTCGTGGAAATATGTATCGCCTGCACCGAGGCCACGTGAATACGAGCACCTGGCACTAGATAAAGACAGAATAGGGGAGATGGAGCGATTGCTCTCTCCTCTATCATAATTGAAATTTTTGCGACCATTGAGATTCTACCTGGTTTGTAGAAATTGTATAAATATACCCCATAGAGAAATAAAAGGGGTTGGACCCTTTTCAAAATTTTGTAATAGATTTTTTGCATTGAGATTTAATACAAGTAGATCTGAGATTCTCAATTCCGTCACTTCTATATTACAAGTTTGCTTTCTTGTTCCTCATTTTTCATTTTCAATTCATATTCATAATTGATGTGCTTTGTTATACTTTAGTACTACCACTACTATAACAAATAAATTTGGGTTTTCCTTAATTGTTTATTTCCTTTCCTCCGCACCAGCTATCAGCTGTGTAAGACCAATTTGCAGTTTCAGAATTCTACATGTATTTTTTTCTACATCGGTTATTTTCTTAAATATTTTCTTCTTTCGTTTACTTCATGAGATTTTCCCCTGGTAGGAACCTGACACTGTAAATGGCTTTATGTTTTTCTCTCATCCCGCCCCTTTGATTAAAATATAATACAATTATGGGAACGAGCCTTAGATTTGCATATATCATTAATACTGCAACCATGAATTCTCTCTTATAAAACTTAACTGAGACATCATTCAAATATTTCTTAACAGTTCTCTTACCAGTACTGTTCCCCCATGACAGTTCCTACACCAATTCAACCTAACGTTGAACCCGAATTATTGAACCAAATGCACATCGCCTTGAACCTTTTCAATACTATCCTTAAAACAACCACTAACCAGGCCGATCTTGAACAATCATGGGCAGCCATTGAATGTGACATAAATATTCAAGAGCATTTCGAAGCCAGACAACCCCCATGAAGAAATCTCCCTTAGAATCTTCTCCGAAGGTTGACATTTTCCCTTCTCCTTATCCTAACCACTTTCGGATGCCTTAACACTATACTTTTGAGCCTTAAGTACAGACTCAGGAACAACAGTCATAAAACGTTAGTGGCTTAAATCTAGGACAATGTCTAGAGGCTGGATACATTCCCCCCAAGCTTCGCTTCATCTGTCGACTCTTCTTGTACACCCGAAATGAATCCTAACTACTAATAGGAATAAGTTCCCTAGAGAGGAAGGAAGAAAGAGGATCAAACAACACAGGAATATGAAATGAAGGTTTAGGTACAAGATCTAGTGGAAGACTCAACTTAATTGGAGGGGGGTTTGTTTCATTTTTTAATGAGCTTGACATATGAAAATAACTATGCTCATAGTCATTTGTTTCATTTTTTAACTAGATTGGCATAGGAAAATAACTATGCTCATACCGTCTATTTCATTTTTTAACGAGCTTTACATAGAAACATGAACTATGCTTGTAATCCTTTGTTTCATTTTTTAACGAGATTGACACTAAAATGAAATTTTTTCTTGAAACCCTTGACCATGGCTTCCAAGAGGTCTTCATCAGGAGAAATAAAAATGCTCTGGAAGGAATACATGTCAAGGGACTCATTAGGGGTAATTAGGGGAAGATCAAGCTCCAAATCGCCTATTGAGTGGTTCACCATGTCAACTATCATATCTAAGTTCAAAGAAGATGAGATTGCAGCGAGAAGATACTTCTCATTAGTAATTGAAGGCATGGGACATGATGACACATAAGTAACATGTGGTGGGTGGGATACCACTTCCATATAAGGAACATTGAGGGGATTTTCATGTTAGACAGACAGATCAATACCAATAAACAAAAAATGGTCAATGGTCACAATGTTTCCATTATGAGGGAAATTCATTACTTGAAAAAGTGTAGACATGAAAGATTTAATAGCATAAACATAGTCCCATCCATGGAGAAAATCGAAGTCCAAGGGGACTTGGATTACCATAATATTGATATAGAAATTTTTTCGTCCTAAGATGATGGGAAGCTGAGGAAGGATCCCTAAATTTTCTCTAGATATTCTATTAAAATCCCATAAGTGATGGGTCACCAACAAAAACTGAGGGGAACCAATAGTTGGCCAAGTAGTTTAGGATATAATACTAACATAAGAACCTTTGTCTATAATAGTTTGATGTACCATGATATTACTGCAAAACTGCAATGGTATTTGGAGAGGCAGGTAGGAAGGAAGCTGATGCTCTACTATTCTATCCCAATAAAAGGAAATTAACTCAGTTATTAGAGGGGGTTCCATTGAAATGGGTGAAATTCTCCCTTGTTCAAAGAAATATGAATTGATAAGAAGAACCTGAGAAGTATCCACTTCACTATCCAACGAAAGCGTTATATTGATCAAGGATTTTATTGGACCAACCACTTTATTAACTTCACTCTCCAATAGGAGAGCGGGATCAACCGAGGATGGAATCATACCAACCACTTTATTCCAACAATTGTGAAGCTTCATCCATATGAGGGAAAAGTTAAGTGCATTGAATTTCTCTACGTAACCAACAAGGAATTTGACATGACCCTTTTTTCCCTCAACCTGATGATTACTATTTGACAATTTTTCATCAGCATGATGTTCATAGGTTGGCGATGTCGGTTGTTGGGAACCTATATACCACACTTCTAAGATCTCGTGAAGCAAAAGGAAATCCTTAAGAAGGTTTTCACCCTTAAAAATTCTACAAGGGAATTTGGGCTTGCGACATTTGTTGGTAGACTTTTCAATATCATCAACACTCCCATCACACTTAATAATGGATAGTTTATTCCCCACTTGATTATTTTCTTTTCTTGATCTTCCTTTCTTTCTTCTTCTTATCCTCCTAGTTACTAGCAGTAAGACTTTCACCAGGTGAGGAATAATAAAGGGAATAATACTTGATAGGTGAAGAAGGAAGATGTTCAACATGAGGTTGATGTTCTTGGGGTGGAGGGATTGCATTCAAAAAACTAGGAGAATTCAGGAACACCGGAGTGGAAAACAACCATACTGGTAATTCTATAGTGAATCCAACAAGACTCAATGTAGAAATGTAAGGAGGACCAATATTTCCAAAAGCAGGAAAAGGATGAGGATCCCCATGTAAAGGGGTTCCTTGATTGGAAGGACCTCAAACTGTTTCCATAGACATAGAAAAAACCTAGGGTCTACTAAATCAAATAGAAAACACTACGAAAGTCCCTATAAGATAAGAGTAAGCAAACAACTCCCTTATGATAGGGAGAAAGGAAGTCAAGATCTTTCAGAGATAAGAGATGAGGTCCTCAACGAAGAAATGAGAGACAATTACCCACAACTACTTCGTAATGGAATTATAGAGGATAAAGTACTATATGCAACCAAGTACCATCCTAAGGATCCAAAATTGTGTGTTGTATATCTATATCAAGTATTTATAATACCACCACTGCAATCACCTGGGAAGGTAACCTAGGAAAAGAAATTAGGGATACCACTTTGCACTTGGTAGTTGGGCAGAATGGTCATGAGACATGGATTATGTGAATGTGTAGGGAAGGTAAGAAATATGTATTAGACTCAAAATAACTCATATATTTTTTTCACCCTGAGGACTTGCCACTACTAAGATTTCCCCCTTGACTCACATAACCCCATCGAGAAAGAGTGTTGGGGACTGGTGCAAGCACTCTTCTTGACTTCTCCTACCACTTGAATCCTATGTTAGAGGATCTTTCCCAACAAACACTTCAAGGCATTAACAATTTTTTTTCTCATTAGTGTTCCTGGTTTTGTTTTAGTGGCCTTGGAGAATTTACTCTTCGCCCTACAACCCATGCTCTAAAATCCTAGACTTGTTGGTTTTCTATAAAAGAAAAAAGTCTAATTGATTTTAGATGATGTGTTTTTTCCTTTTATGGTTGTTTTTACTCGAAAGGGTATGTGATTACTATGACTCCAAGAATACTTCAAAAGAAAATATGAATGGAATTCAATCTTTAGGTTCGATGAAGCCTATCTATAGAAAGGAGAAAGAGGTTTTAAGCAAAGAAGCAAGTATACCATTCAATGCAAGATACATGAACTACTCTTTGCATGAAAAAGGTGTTTCGTATATGAGTCAAAGAAACTATAGGATACACGATTCCTATCCCCCCCTGGTCGTGAGGGGGAAATATGTTTTGAAATGCAAGCTCAAAAATGCTCCACCCACTAATTAGAATACAAGAATTATTGTTTGTTTTCAAATGCAATGTTTTTTTCTTCCTCACTTTCAATGAAAGATTAAAATGTCAACGAAAAGGACTACAAAGAAAAAATTCCAAACAAAACATCCACTCAAGCATGAATTGAAACAATCCAAATGTCAGAATGCTTTTAACACAAGTTCAAACAAGAACCCAAATATGTAAAAAGAGAAGGGAAACCATTTTTTTGAAAACCTCAAAAATGAGTAGAAAGAATCAAATATAAATTTTAAGTTTCAATAAGACTATAGATATTCTAACATTCAAAGGGTAAGAATATTTCCAAAGAAGACAATAAGAAGCTCAAAAACAATGCTCAAAGCAACCCTTGCAATTCCAAATCAATGAAGAATACTTCTATATCAATCAAGTGAAACACTTAGAAAGTTTTGAAATCAAGATAACAAAAGTTTGAAAACCTTCATGACAAGAATCAAACTACTGGTAATACATAATTTGACCAAAGGATCAGGTCAGCCCAAGGAAATCATGCTCATTCCATAATTTTGAAGGATTTGCAAACTCAAAAGAAGAAAGTAGAGTGATAAACACAATTCTTTCAATCAAACAATGTCATAACCAATCATCAAAGACTCTGAGGTAAAGCTATGAATCAAGAATTTGAGAAGAATGAGGAAAGAGATTAAAACTAATCGAGGAAGGAGATCAATGCTCCTGTAATAAGTCAAACATGGCGTTGAATAGAGATAAATGCTTCCCAAAACACTAACATAGGGTGTTGATTAGGGTTTTCAACACTCTGCAGGCCATTATAGGGGAACGTTGAATCCTAGAAGTGGTTAAAAAAGCATAAATTTTTCTTAGATTCAAAAAATATTGGGCTACTAAATTTCTACACTTCCCAATGAATATGAGGGAAAAGGAAGAGTTCCAATAACAAGAAAATAACCAAAAAATGTAAAGAAAGCAACAAAATTTAAGAGAGGTAGAAACTGAGGAAAACATCAAAGTTATTCCCCACTATGGTCACCATTTTTCTTTTGTGAGAAATCCCCATTGTGGACAACTTGAAATCCCCTTGGATCAGGTTTCCTTTGATCCAATATAGAAGGAAAAAAACTAAACACTAAATTCCCCATAAGACTAATTTATATGTTCATTAATGAAATCAAAAGAGAGATAAAGAGGAAAATATAAATGGCTTAATTCTTTCTTGTAGGTTGTCCTCTCTTCTCCAACTGTTGAACTTGATATCCAAGTTCCTATTATGGAAGTAGCCCTCCTACAAGAGATGACACAATCCTCTTCTGCTACTATATATCGTTAGATGAAAGTAGATTTATCTCTACTAGACTTAAACAAGAAAAAGATAAACACTCATGAGATGAACAATGTATACATTAAGATAAATAGGACACGTTATATATTAATAATGGAAAACATGGAAAAAATTAAAACCTTATAATGTTGTGCTAGCATTCCTCCAAGCTCTCCTTTTTCCATCCCCTTCATGTCACAATACAATAGGTATTATGCTACAAACCATTATTTGTTGATTAAGGTTGGTTGTCATTGATGTCAACCCTTGAAGAAATCCCCGTAGCACAAAGGTTTGGGTAATGGACCCAATATTGTTTGATGTAAATATGACTCATTATTGT
>JZKD02S1715773.1:365006-411818 GCA_000966675.3 Picea glauca | reverse complement strand
ACATGGTTGGATGCACTTGTTTATGGTACATGTTGATTACAGGTTGGTGCATGGTTGATGCACTTGTTTATGGTACAGGTTGAGGTACAGGTTGATGCATGGTTGATGCATGGTTTATATTTATTTGTATAGGTTTACAACAGTATATCTCACATTGATAGTGTGACAGTGGTTCCATCATTCTACTTCTACTTTAGGGTGGTAGGATGGGGCAAGGACAAGTGGTTGTAGCCACCTTCCGGTTCTAGCCGGAGAACATTTGGGGTTGTAGCCTCCTTCTGGTTGTAGCCAGATAATTGGGGAGTTGGAGCTTCCCTCATGTTATAGCTTGAGAAACTAGGGGGTTGGAGCCTCCTTCCATTTGCAACTGGAAAACAAAGGAAGTTGGTGCTTCCAATGAATGTAATTCTTCAAGACATATAGGAAAAAAAATTCTGTGGTTTTCTCTCGATTTGGGTTTCCACGTAAAACACTAGTGTATTGTGTATGTGTGTGATTGTTTATTTCTTGCTGCTCATGAGTCATTATTGGATAATAATTCTACATTGATATAACATTTGAAGAAAAAATATTATAATTACTCTATTATTGATTCACCCCCCTCTCAGTAATCCAACATTATTTTCCATCTCTCTTGAGTGTGTTAAGTACCTGAATAGATATGAAGATAAATCTCAAAATAAACCCACAATATCAACAAGAATAAACCAAACCATTCACTAAAACACTAAGAACAAGAAATAGAGAAACCCTTGAGGTAGGGTAACACCATATATTAATCCCTTAGGAAGGATAACACTCCTCAAGAAATGCTTGATATATTCATAATATTCTTCACTATGTTTTATTACATTACTTACACTTCTTTATATAGCTCTCTCTATCACCTAGGAACATTATAGAGAGTCTTCTCACATTTGTTACATCTAACTATCATAGTGGGCCTTACTTAAAATAGTGGACCTAGTCCAGCTTACATTGAATAACCACATTCTCATATATTGAATGATTTGCACTAATAATACATAACCACATTCCCATTGGGTACTTCCCTAGGTACCCCATATTACCTTCCTAGGTATACTACATTCCATCCCCCTTCACATGTTTTGTCCTCGAAAAATGAGAAGAAACCATAAAATATGACCGACTAATCAATCTATCCAACTGGTACCAAGTATGACCATCCATACATCCTAATGTAATTCAAACATGATGTCCATATGTTGTCTTGCCACTCTGATCTTGGTTTGCATCATGTCGGGGTTGCCATGGGATTGTTTTTGTAGATTGATCTCTTCCCATAGTGTTAGGAGTCCTACATGCACATTCTCTTGATTAGTTTTCTTTCTGGTTTCCTACTGGTGCATAAATGTGTTGATTATCACAACCTTTCCTCAATGAATTTTGTTTCTATATATGATATGGATGGTGATATACAACAATTATATGAATCTGTTCTTTTTTCTTCAAATTTGCAACACATTGCCCCTTTGTGTCAATGAACTCCTTAGCTTCCTGAGTGTGTCTTTGTTGTGGTTTTTATTCATATCCTTATGTAGAATATGCCTATGATTTAACTTCAGATTCGACAATAACATCTTTGTTGGCCTTAGTGGGCCCATATTTCTGACTAAGAGACACATCCCACAATGTGATTTTTTTTTTCTTGTACCACAACTTCAAACACTTCTTTAGCACATTAATATTAGTGGTACCCATTGATTCTATCCAAGGATGTCCCAAAACAATATCCACTTAATCCATATCCATAGCATAAAAATACGAATGCAACACACATTTATCCATAGTGAGCTTCAAATATTTAAAAAGTTTAACATTTTCACCTTGAACCTGTGTGCTTTGAATATTATTTTCAAGAACTTGCAGTCGATTAACCAACTGAACATTGATAAAATTATGCATGCAACTAGGGTTAATAGAAAAAATAACCTTCTCCTTATGAATACAATCATGAACCTGTAATATAGAGTTTCCACATGAAAATAAACCCTTGTTTCTCTCTTCATCCTTACACTTTGTATGAGAACACTTGTCTAAAATTAATTTTTTATATGCTTCATCATAAAGTGTCATTAACTCATTATAATTAAATGAGATCCACCATATGCGAGCATCTTCTTGGAAACCATAGTGTAGAGATATTCTCCAGTGATATTTCCATGATGACTTGTGATGTTGTATATATTATTTAATACTAGGGCCATCATCCTTTCCATTAAAAATCATCTTGATTAGAGAAATCTTCAAAAAAAAACTAGGGTTTATAAAATAACTTACTATGCAAATCATGTGGCCTTTTTTGAAAAAAACCTGAAAATGGTCGAATTTAAAATGATCATAACTTCACCTTCCAGAATCCGTTTTGGATGACGTTTTTTATAAATCGGGTTATTTTCTGAGAGGAATTCTATTTTCTATTTTTTTTGGCCAAATTTTTCTCATAAAGTTTCATATCGCAACCTGAAGTGTGCCGCCCTCTTTTTTCCCAGAAAAAAAATCTGCAAAAATAACAAAACATTTCTCCCCTTCTTTGGCCAAGAAAATTTCTCTGATACCAACTATTAAGAACTAGAGACTAAATACACAAATACCACAATATATCCATAGATAAATATAGAAGAACCACACTTTATTATAAGAAAACCCTTGAGATAGGGAAACACCATACAATGTATCATATTATAAAAGGGATCCTCTCCCGTTCACTTGCCTCTTCGAGGGGACATCATCTTATTGAGCTACCACTCACAATACAATAATTATTTTCTTGTCCCATTACACTGAACCCCTTTATATAGTGCTACAAACACCTATGAAAATTCTAGAGGAGGAGCATTCTAAAAAGTCCTCTTACATTTATTATACCTAACTACCATAGTGGGCATTATTTAATACTATAGTGGACTTATTCCACTTGACATTGAATGGCCTCTACTATTATCACTATGGGCCCTCTGTGCCCCCCACTACCTCTCTAGATACCTAGCATTCCATCCCCCCTATGAAAGTGTTGTCCTCAATGCTTTTTATGAGAGTGTACAACCATATACTAAGGTTCCATGGATAAGTGTGGACCATAGAGATGAAGTATACTACAGAACCAGAGTCTCATGTAAAAATTAAAGACACCATGATGAAGTAGTCCAACCACCAATGTAAAATGGGGTGTCATGTCCAAGTGCTTAGATGAAATCCATACTGAATATATCAGAACCCAATAACCAATTTAAAATGATGCTCCAAATAATGGAACCTATCATGTGGATCCAAATAAGAATATCCATCCATATAGTGAGAAAGGGTTGTAGTTGAATCATGAAGTAATAATACTACTGTAGAATATGCAGGTTCGACACTTGTAGTCATAACTAGGTCTTGATTTGTCACATTGATGTTCTCTACAAAAGGTGGAGTAGAGTTATCAAATAAAATATGAAAGTGGTTGTCATCCTAGAAATGAAAACTATCCATATACCAATCATCACAATCATCGTCATAATCATACCATGCATATGTTTCTTGATTATATTCCTTCAAGATGTAATTATTAGTGATGTCCCTATTATATCTCTCTTGGATCTCGTGAATTGCAAGAGTAAAGTACCAAGAAGCACAATCACACTTGAAATAATTCCAATAAAGTTCTTCTTAAGCATATTCCATGAGAATGGCAGGATAAACATGAAGGTGTTCCCTTATTATATCATCGAGAGCTTGTAGGGAAATTGGAAATTTTGTGAAGGCTAGAGTGCATCCAATATCCATTAGAAAAGCCTCATATAATATTCCATAAGAAAGATCTAAAAATACTTTATCTAATGGCACTAATCTGGTAGCAATCTGAGCACCTTGTGAAAATTTCTGAACTCTACAATCCCACCATCGTCATGAAAACCCTAGAAAATGAACGATTTTAAATCAAATATATCTTCACATCTAGAGATCCAATTTAGGTGATGTTTTTTTACAATTGGTTATTTTTGAAAGAGGAACTCATATCTGTAATTGTATTTGGAAAATTTTGTAACACCCCAAGGCTGACCCCCTGTTGAATTGTAATTATGTTTATAGGTTGGTGAGCCAAGTGTTTATAAGATGCAAGACTTATGTGTTTATTAGGATAGAGAGCCAAAATGCTAAGGCCAATGAGCCTGATTTTTTATATTTAAATATTCACATTGTTAATAAAATTTCATCATTTTGTGTAGACCAACCAGGAAGAAATAGTTATGGGGGACTAAGCTCCACTAGGTAGGGAAAGGGAAGGGGATAAGTGTCTAAGAATAGGGGCAGGCTAAATGGATTACCTCTAAAGGAATAATATTATATTATTATTTCCTAGAGGCTAAGGTTTGACAATGGAAATAACCTATGTTGTCCTACGTTCCTGTGGAAAGGGAACGAGTGTTAAGTGCAGGTCATGTAGCTTCAGGAAGACATGTGTCAACTTGGGTGCATGCAATTTCTAGGTGGGAAAGTCATATCATTGGGGGTTCACTCACCATTCTCATGATGGTTTCCACTCTGGAAGTCATCCATACTCCCCACTTATGCATTCACTGAGACAGGGATAGCCTTGACACAACTAGCCATTGCCTCCATCGCCAATCTCGACAACTTCTAACCCACACACATGTGTGATGAAGCTAATTGTTTTTCCTGTGAATCACAACACGATTGATCTAGGTGGATATCAGTGGCCACCCAGCTTTTCCATCTGGCTCAAAACAACTTTCTAGCAATTTTGATAATTTACTATTTTTAGCATTTTTTCGGGTCCTAAACTTTTGGAGCTGTTTTGAGGCCCTAAACGACGTTTTTTGGGGTATGTTGCAGTTGAAAAATTTCATTTTGTGCAAATTTTGTATTTCTCAGATAGATCTTTCCAACGGTCTATCATATGCCTAAAATGAAGATCGTATGCAAAAGTTACGACCTCGGGAAGTTGATGTACTGACTTACCCAAACGAGGACCACATGACTTTTGGCGCTTCATCTCCTAGTGTTAGGTTTTTGGATGTTTAGGGTTTTTTGAAACTCCTGTTTATTGTAAAAAGGACTTGAGAGCCTCATTGTAATCATCTTCTTGTGAATGAGCGCAGTCGTCACATCTCTTCTTAGAGATAAGATGCCACCATTCCAACAAGCTTGTTTTCCGCTGCATTTTACAGTTTCAATTTATTTCCTTATTGAATAGAAAACCAGTTTTATTGTATCTCTATTATTCTATGTTAAGCATATGGTAATAATCTGTAGTCATTTCATTCTGCTCATAAAATCTAGATCAGTGGTATCAGAGCATTCTGCTCCTTTTCGTCTTAATGCATGTCCCCAACGAGGTTGGAGTACAAAGATTTGGGTCTCGAGCTTGTTTCTCTTGAGGAAAAAATATATGGCACACCCAAGTGACCTCTCATGGAAGGAGAAAAGAAAGATGACAGGATAGGAGATCCTTTCAAACTGTTGATTGAGGAATCCCTCATGCAACAAAGTAACGAGATGATAGATATATTTGCACAAATCCTTCGGCGACTACCAACAGGCGACGCATCTTCTTCGAGTGGAGGCACCACCCCCTTCAAGGTACAAATAAACTTTGATATTACTATATTTGAAGGTCAGATAGATGCAGATGTTATAGATAAGTGGTTGAATCTACTAGAAGGGTATTTCTCTATCCATAAATTTTTTAATAGAGAAAAGATTACTTTTGCGCTCCTCAAAGTCGTTCCCCATGTCAAAGATTGGTGGGAAACTTTCTGTGAGCAAAAGGAAACAGAGGAACCTTCATTATTTATAGTCACGACCACCTGGGAATCCTTCAGGGATGCTATTAAGGAAAAATACTACCCTGTCGGAAGTTATGACGACTTGTATACCAAATGGACCACACTGCAGCAAGAAAGAGACCAAGCAGTGCTAGATTTCACAAATATCTTCCATACCTTGCACACCAAGTTGGGTATCAAAGATTCAGAGAGACATATGGTGCTCAAGTATCACAATGCTCTACATAGATACATCCAGACTGAAATGGAATTTCTGGATATCTCATCCTTGGGTGCGGCCTACCGATATGCTGTCAAAATCGAGCAGAATCTCAAACAAGAGACACAACAATTTGGGTTGGGGAACCCCTCACAACAAAAGCCACGAAAGAGCAGTCCCAACCCACAAAACAAAGGATAGAGAAAATATGCATAGTATCAGGACAACCAGTCCAAATCACAAGAAAAAAAGGACACTGGAAAGACAAAGAAAGATATTGGGAAGTGGTGCGACTTCCATAAGAGCCCTTGGCATAACACTGCTGACTGTCGCTCAAAGAAGACGCTGGTGGCTGAAGTGAAAGCCTCTGAATCAGATGTGGGTTCTGACTCTGAGTTAGAACCAGAAAGGGGAAGATGGATCATTGACATGGAACCCAGTGCCATCTTTACTACCACCAAGCTCTAGCATGGTGAACCAGATGAGCCAAAAGAAGGAGAGCGCCTCTTCCATTCCTATATGTGGGTAAAAGGCACCCCACTGCACTTCATTGTTGATAGTGGTAGCCAAAAGAACCTCATCTCAGCAGAGGTCATCAAGCAGCTGGCCCTACCAACAACACTGCACCCACAACCCTACACCATTGGATGGCTCCACCAAGGAAGTGATCTCCGCATCAGCCAACAGTGTTGACTGTCGTACGGCATCAAGCCCTTCAAAGATGAGGTATTGTGTGATGTTGTTCCTCTCGAAGCTTGTGATGTTCTTTTGGGCCAACCTTATTTATGGAAACGTCATGTTGTATATGATTCTAGGCCTTGTAGTGTTATTATTACTTTGAACAGGAAATTTTACAGGATACCCAAGGCTATACCACCTAGTGCTATTTCCTTGATCTCTGCTAAGAAATGTAGGAAGGTCATCTCTCAGATGAGGAAGTTTGTATTCTTCATGATCCTCTCTCACAATGAGAGAAAAATCACAGCCACATCCAGGGATTCTATGGCCGACCTCTCCACATAGCAGAAGCAAGTAGATAAGGTCATGGAAGAATAATTAGATATCTTCTCCTTACCTATCGGGGTACCTCTGCACTGCCAGGTCAAGCACCCCATCGATCTAACCCTCAATGCACCACTTCCCAATGGGCTAGTCTATCATCACTCTCTGTTAGAGAATGATGAGATCAAGGGACAGATCTAAGAATTTCTCCATAAGGAGCACAACCATCCTAGCTCATCACCTTGAGAGAGCCCAATTGTGCTGGTACAAAAGAAAGATGGAACCTGGCGACTTTGCATTGATTATCGGGCTCTAAATAAAATCACAGTCAGAATCCGGTACCCGATTCCCTAAATCGACGACCTCCTTGATCAACTCATGGGGCCCAAATACTTGAGTAAGATTGATCTGAAGTCTGGCTACCACCAGGTCCCTATAGAATAGACAGATGTATGGAAGACCGCCTTCAAGTCAAAGGAAGGTCTTTTTGACTGGTTGGTCATGCCCTTTGGTCTGAAAAACTCTCCAACCACTTTCATGAGGATGATGGATGATATCCTGCGACCATTCACCAATACTTTTGTAGTGGTGTATCTTGATGACATTCTCATTTACAGCAAGACTTGGTCCGAACACTTGCAGCATATTCAGTAGGTTTTGCACACCCTGGAACAGCACAAGTTGTATGCCAACTTGGAAAAATGATCCTTCAACATGGACAGGGTCCATTACCTAGGCTACATCATTGATCAACATGGAATACATGTGGATCTAGACAAGATCCAAGTCATCTGTGACTGGCCAGCCCCAACCACACTCACTGAGCTTTGAAGATTCTTGGGCCTTGCCAATTTCTACCACAGGTTTGCATTGGGATTCTCCCATATTGCATGGGCCCTCAGCCAAATAAACAGGGGTGGTGGTAAGGAAAAATTTGCATGGGGCCATCCCCAACAATAAGAATTCGATGATTTGAAGCAGCGCTTGTGCTCAGTCCCAATACTTTTACTACCAGACCTGCAACAACCCTTTGAGATTGAGATTGATGCTTCAAACTATGTTGTGGGTGTCGTTCTCATGCAGAATGGCCATCCCATGGCCTATCATAGTGCGACACTATCAAATGTTGTCTGTAAGTATCCTACTTACGACAAAGAAATGTACTCCATTGTGCAAGCCTGGTCTAGTGGAGACATTACATTCCTGGGAGGGAGATAGTCATCCACACTGATCATAAACCACTATAGTTCATGCAGACACAAGGTAAATTGAAGAATGACCGCCCTCAAAATTGGTCCACATACTTGCAACAATTCCACCTCAACATCAAGTATAAAATAGGAAGCACTATCCATGTTGTTGATTGCCTCAGCAGACCACCAATCATGGCACTCACCACAGTGCTAGACTCCTACGACCATGAGACCTCTGGATGGCCCCAACTCTATGAGATAGACCCGGACTTTTCCATCACCTACCAAATGTTGGGTGCAAAGGAAGTTGTCGATAATTTCCATCTTCAAGATGGGTTGTTGTGTCATCTGGGAAATATATGTGTTCCCTCAAGTGAGCAAGTGAAGCTGATTTTGGAAGCCCACTATAGTTAAGTGGTAGGACACTTCGACATCGAAAAGATAATGGCGATGCTACAAAAAAATTTCTACTGGCCGAAACTTTGACAGGAGGTCAGCAAGTATATCAAGTCTTTCACTGCTTATGCTATTGCCAAACCAACCACTAAGAAACAGGGCCTATACACCCCTCTTCCTACTCCTGAAATACCATGGGAATCCATCTCAATGGACTACATGTTGGGCCTCCCATCCACCAAGCAGGGAAATGATTGTGTTTTTGTGGTTGTCAATCTCTTTTCTAAGATGGCAATTCTGGTTTCTTGCAAGAAAATCATCACATCAGAAGCCACTGCCAAGCTCTTCTTTGAACGAGTCTGGGTACATTTTGGAATCCCACAAACCATTATCTCAAATCAGGACAGTCGATTTCTCATCACATTCTGGTTGAGCCTCTAATCACTGCTAGACACCAAGCTCACCAAATCCATGGCCTTCCAACCCCAGATAGATGGCCAAACCGAGGTTGTAAATCGAATGATCGTGCATATCCTGTGCATGTATAATTCCAATAACCCTCGCACATGGGATGAGAGTCTTCCCTATGTCCAACATAGCTACAACCAAGCCCTGCATAGCTCAACCAACCACAGCCCCTTTCAGGTGGGGTTGGGATTCTAGCCATTGGGTCCCATAGATGTTTCACTTCCCCTTCCACTTTTATAGGATATCCTATAAAAGTCTAATTAAAAGTACAAGCAGTGCCATGATCAACATCGGGTTCCACATAAGTTTTAGGTGGGCAACAGAGTTTGGTTGCACTTGCAGAAAGAACTCCTTACAGGACCCCATCGGAAGCTTCGCCCACTTTGATATGGGTCGTACACCATCACCAAGGCTATGGGGGATAATTCTTTTGCACTCAACATTCCTCCTTTCCTTGGCCTACACCCACTGTTCAATGTGGACCTCCTTTGGCCTTATTTCCCACCATTATTGGACACCTCAGACGTAGCAGAACAACTGACACCAACGAAGCTCAACCCCGACTGCATACAATAGGCATCGAGTGATCAGATTGTGGAAACACAGATCAAGGGCACTCGACAACAAAGGATCTAGCTTTATCGAGTCGTCAAAGCAGGGCAGCTCCTACACCAAGGCAAGTGGCTCACTCAGGGCCAAATTCAATAGAAATTTCCTCATCTTATGGGGAAACTCAATGCAATGGAGACCATTGCTTCCTAAGGATGGAGGATTGATCCAGGTGGATATCGATGGCCACCCACCTTTTCTAGTTGACTCAAAACAACTTTCTAGCAATTTTGATAATTTACTATTTTTAGCAGTTTTTCAGGTCCTGAACTTTTGGAGCCGTTTTGAGGCCCTAAACGACGTTTTTTGGGGTATGTTGCAGTTGCAAAATTTCGTCATGAAATTTTTTGCAAATGTTGTATTCCTCGGATAGATATTTCCAATGGGCTATCATACGCGTAAAATGAAGATCGTATGCAAACGTTACGACCCTCTAAAGTTGATGTACTGACTTACCCAAATGGGGCCCACATGACTTTTGGCACTTCATCTCCTAGGGTTAGATTTTTGGATGTTTAGGGTTTTTTGAAACTCCTGTTTATTGTAAAAAGGCCTTGAGAGCCTCATTGTAATCATCTTCTTGTGAATGAGCGTAGCGGTCACATCTCTTCTCAAAGATAAGCTGCCACCATTCCAGCAAGCTTGTTTTCTACTACATTTTACAGTTTCAGCTTATTTCCTTATTGAATAAAAAACCAGTTTTATTGTATCTCTATTATTTTGTGTTAAGAATCTGGTAATAATCTGTAGTCATTTAATTTTCTCATAAAATCTAGATCAACAACTATGTAGTGTCTGATCCATATCCTAGCTTAGCCTTTTATGTTTCTACCCACATTTTCTCTAGACTGGTGTGGCTTGATGTCATTACCAGATCCCATACCCAATTTTTTTTGTAGAGATTACCCGCTGGACTTAGGAGTTGGATAGAAGAGGCAGGTTGTCAGGCTTGTGAGAAACTCTCTCTAGGTGACAGAGTGTGCTAAGGAAATGAGTTCTCCTAGAGGGAGTCTCATAGCAGCTATAGTACTCTGAGACTTCCAGTCCAGCCTATTTTTGAAGCCCTGGAAGGGAGGTGGACAGTCGATGGACTTGTGATAGTGAAGGTGCACACTCCCGGGGTGGGATAGGCATGTGGGGAATGAGAGTCTATGGGTTGTGGGCATAAGTGGATCCTAGAAGAAAATCCTTCATGTTGATCTTTGAAACTTTCCTAGTGTCCTTTCCAAGCCTAGGAATCCATTTTCCGATGGATTTTATTCCCATCTCGGGGGTGACCCACTATTGAGAGTGATAAGAAGCATGGTCTAAGGCTAGGAGGTTTGCGGAAGTTCTGCACGCAGTTGGTGGTCATATATTAAAAGATAAGTACTAAATATTTGTTCTTTGTATGATGTGGATCTTGAAATCGCGTTATAATGTTATTAGAATTGTTTGTATATATTGTATGTATGTTTTAATGTTGTTTATGCATGAATAGGTGTATGAAAAGAATGTTATAACTGTTTAAATTGCATTGGATAGATATGTATATAAATATATATGGTATCAAAGCATGAAATTTATTCGGTGGCATGGCTTGGCCTGTTTGTTTAAGGTCATGAATGTCACAAAATGGTATCATAGTAGAAAAACAAAGATACAATTGTTTAGGTAGTGTTACCCGATAGAGGTTTGAGGGAAAAGGACGTTATAGATTGGTATCAAAGTGTTATTTGGAGTAGCATGGCCTGAACTGGGTGGCTGGGGGTGTTACAAATTGATATCAGAGCCATCATTTCGAAACTGAGCATGGATGGGCCATGTTAGTCATTAACGAGACAAATATTTCAGAGTGATTTTTTGTCGAAAGGGACAAAATTCAAAGTTCAGAGCATCCCTCGATGCCAAGAGAATACCTTGGCCATGTTATGAAGCTCAGGAGGTATAATGTTTTATGGAATGGAAACAAAGAAATAATCCACAACAACCATCATGTTGGGCTGCAAGATTTAAATTTGGGTGGTAGGATCTACTCAAGAGAAGGCAGACCCTTCATAGATGTCATATATAGAAAAGGTGCAGGAAAGTTACACCCTAAGTACTTAGTACTTCACAACTTCGACAAAGTTTATGTGTGATAGAGAAGAAGGGGTTGAAGCTTGAAGTTCTTAAGTTCTAGAGAGGCTGTAAACTACAGATATGTGGACAAATTATTGACCATTGGATTGGCTGAAGATAGATCGAAGCCATCAGGTCGAGTCAAGAGAAAGAGATAAGGCGCAGTGGTGGAAAAAATATCTCATCCATCATATCTATATGCAATTGATTATGAGCCATAGATATCACAACAGTTCGGGAGTTCGGCCTCTGGGAGAAACGGGTTGTGCTAAGGTGAATTCTTTTGAAGTCCCAAAGTAATGTGGAATGATGACATCACCCAGGGTGATGTGGAATTCCTTATTTCTACCATGTGTTAGTTAGAATGGAACTTTAATGACCTTGTTGGACCAAAATAAATTTGACATGTGGGGCCACATGCCACCACCTTAATTGTTGACAGTTGTACCATGTGGACCCTAGAATTTAAAGTAGTTTGGAAGTTCATAGTTTGGGATATTTGAGGGATGAAAGTGTAAAATATTCCAAAGAACAAAGTCTCAATGTGATGTGGCCTGTTGACATCACCATGGATGATGTAGACACATGGGATGTGTGCCACATGTCATTGATTTAAGAACCTTTGGAAGATAGAAACACTAGTCAGAATGTGACATGTGTCACCTATCATATTGGACCACATGTTTGATTCTAATATTCTACCATGTGGCACTCTTCTTGAGAATGGTTAATGGGGCCCTTTATGGTCACATGGGATGTGTGGCGTTAGATCCCAAGATCTAGAGACTTGACCCTCTAGAAGAAATGGTTCGTGATAGAATGGGAGGAAGAAATCCCTGAAGTCCCATAGCGCCAAAGTAACGGGACATGATAAAGTCATCAAGGGCAATGTTGAAGTGTTTAGAGATTTTTAGTATGGGAGTTTTCGGGTGTGCAGATGTGAAATCCTCCGACGTCTTAGAACCCCGAAGTAAATATCAACCGTTGGATGTTGGGAATCCAAGGACCGTTGATCCACCCCACTTCATGAGTTTGTCAATGCGACACTCCAAGAAATTTGTTGTGATGTTCTTTGGAAACCATCGAATCCTGAATACCTGAATCTCCTATCCACCATAGATATTAACGGAGAATGTGGATCATAGATTCATCGTCCTTCATGAAATTTCTCGTTCCAGGTTTTGTGATTTTTTTGATGTGTGGAAAGGGAAATCTCTGAAGCTCTAGAGCCCTAAAGTTTCAAGTCTCTAAATAAGTACCCAACCATTAGCACTTGGTCACATGCAAATTAAGGGTTGGAGGAAGAAAAAGGGGCTAGAGCTCGAAGGTGAATTGTAGAACAAAAGAGGGCTCAGATATAGAGTCGTGGGGATTCTTGATCAACTAAAGAAACATCGAAAATAGATTATAATATCTTTTGTTGAATCGCATTGTTTAAGTTATTCTGGAGAATTATTATGTTTAATAGCGTGAAAAAAATTCGGTTGACTGCACATTTTTGCAACATTACCAATAGTCATAACTGAACATAATTGTTACCTAGTGAAGATAAATGGAGGAAGCATAGGATTATTACAGTATAGAGGATGAAGTTAGAGGAATGGATGTCCATTTGGGAGTTGAAGGAACAACCTCCAATGGGCATGGAGAATAAATAGACAAATAAGTGAGCATGATGAAAATCATTAAGAATTTGCAAAAATATGTCCAAATTCACTGGATAATGAAATGATTAAGAAAGCAAAGGACAAATAGGAATACTTCAATAGGAAGTTAATGTGGAGCCTGAAAAAAATTGAAAATAAGTTGGATAAGGAAAGTGGCTCCAACAAATCAGGAAGTCACGAGACCCCTGATGAGGAAACAAGATTAAGGAGTGGTAGCATACATCAACATCACTCTCAAAATAATTCCCATAAGAGAGTAAACAATATCTCAATTCCAACCCCTATCAGGAAATATGAAGGTATGGGGTGGATGAGTTGAAAGGAGAAATGAATAAAATCAAACCTCCTACTTTTGATAGAGAGCACCAGAAGGATGAAGATGCTGAGACATGGTGGCTAGGCATGAGGAAGTACTTCTAATTGAAAAACTATTCTTATCATGAAGAGGGAATAATTTCCATATACCAACTTAAAGGAATGACATCCATATGGTGGGATCAGCCAGTGCAAGTACAATGAGACAAGGAGAAAAATGTGACTTGGAAGGAATTCAAGAAACATTTTGAAAAGAAGTAATTAGCCAGGAGATACTATGGCAAGAAGCTAAAAGATTTATTTTAACTTAAATTGGGCAGCATGATTGTAGATGAATATGAGAGGAGATTTCTAGAGCTATTGAAGTATGTCCCTTTCAGTAAGGATGATGCATTCAATATCCAGAGATATATGAGTGGGGTACCATCTTTCATCAGTGATAAAATCTAATATGATGATCCCAAGACTTTGGAAGAAACTACAAGGAGAGAAAAATGCTTATATTATCAGAAAAAAGGAAAGCTTACTTTCCAAAAATTTTGGGAAGACAAGAGGAATTTTAAGAGGAAGTAGAGGCAGAAGGGGAACAAGCCACCATTTTTCAGAAATAGTCCTCAAGAAAACCAATTTTGAGAGAGCCCATGATGGTTGAAGTAGGTGGGAAAAAGCCAAGGCAGACACCTATGTAATGTTGGGGTTGTAATGGGGATCATAGTAATAGATATTTCCCTCATAGAAAGGACAAGGTGAGAGTTGTTCACCATGTTTAGCAAGAAGAAACAATGGAGGACATGGGCATAAGAGTACCAAGAATCTATGTATCCCTAGACAATAAGCAAGCTAAGTTTCAATCACACATGATTGAAGTTGAAGGTATGATCAATAACCATGCCTATACTATTTTAATTGACTCAGGGGCTACTTATATCTATATATATCCTAAGGCAGTGTAAATATTTCAATTACCAAGAAGAAAGCATGGGAAATATTGGTTGGTGCAGTTGGCTACAGGATCCAAGAGAAAGGTTGTTAAGTTGGTTAAATCATGTCCAGTGGGCATGAATGGACTGAGTACCGAACAAGATCTGAACATATTTCCTTTGGGATCATATGATTTCCTAATTGGTATGGATGGGTTGGACCAACACCATGCCAAATTTGACTGTCATAAAAAAGAATTCACTTGCTTGGATGAGGAAGGAAATCAAAGAGCAGTCCAAGGAATTCCTAGGGAAGTTACTATTCAAAAAATCTCAACAATGTAGCTAAAGAAGTGTTACAAGAAGGGTTGTCAAATATTTTCAATCCATATGGAGGAAGAATATAAGGATAAGGTGCCAAATCTAGAGGATCATGTAGTCCTGGAATATTTTTAAGATGTGTTCAAGGGGGTACCAGGACTACCTCCAAAGAGAGATATTTATTTCTCTATAAATTTAATCCCTGGAACAACTCTAGTATCAAAAACTCCTTACAGAATGAGTACACCATAGTTGAAGGAGTTGGAAATGAATTTTGAATAACTTCTAAAGAAGGGGTATATATGCCCAAGTGTGTCACCTTAGGGTGCCCCAATCTTGTTCGTGAATAAGAAATATGGGACATTGATATTGTGCATCGATTTCAGAAAGTTGAACAAAGTGACTATAAAGAACAAGAATCTTCTACCAGGGATTGATGATTTCGTCAATCAGTTGAAGGATGATAGGATATTTTCAAATATAGATCTCAAGTCAAGATACCATCAGATAAGTATTAAAGAGGAAGACATCTGCAAGACCACCTTCAGGACAAGGTATGGTCATTATGATTTCACAGTGGTACCATTTGGGTTATCAATTGCACCAGTTGTTTTCATGTGCTTAATGAATTTTGTTTTCTGAGAATATTTAGACAAGTTTGTCATTGTATTTTTGGATGACATCCTTGTATATTCCAGGTTAGAATAAGAACATGAGAATCATTTAAGGATGGTGTTACAAGTGCTAAAATATCATCAGTTGTATACCAAATTGAGCAAGTGCTCATTTTATCAAAACAAAATTCAATATTTGGGGCATATAATATATGAAGAAGGGATAATAGTAGACCCTGAAAATATTGAGACCACTAAAGGGTGTAAAACACCTAAGAATATGACAGAATTCCGATCCTTCATGGGTCTAGCTAGCTACTACGAAAGGTTCATTGCAGGGTTTTCGAGAATAGCTCATCCCACCACGTCCTTGCAAAGGAAGGGAAAGAATTTTCAATGGACAACATAATGTGAAATGAGATTCCAGAAATTGAAGTGATTTTTAAGTAGTGCTCCAATTATGAAGATTGCATATCCAAATGAATATTTCATGGTTTTCACAGACGCATTCAAATAAGGACTAGGAGGAATCCTCAGCAAGAGTGCGTTTGTGATATGTTTTGAATCTAGGAAATTCAAAGAGCATGAAAGACTCTACACCACTCATGATTTAGAGTTGGTAGCTATAGTGCCCTCTTTGAAGAAATGGAGGAACTACCTCATGGGAAAGGGGTTTGAGTTGAGGATAGACCATAATGGTCTAAAGTATTTTTTTGATCAACCTACTTTGAATGCTATGCATAGTAGATGGTTGGAATGCCTCTGTGAACATGACTTTGATATCAAACATATCAAAGGAAAGGAGAAAAAAGTGGTTGATGCACTCAACAGGAGAGTGCATGAATTTCATCCTACATCCATTAGCATGCGTCAGACAGATCTTAAATGAAAAATTGATTTAGGTGGATATTGGTGGCCACCCACCTATTCCAACTAGCTCCTTGTGTCCATTTTTGTTCAACACGTTCTTATGTACTTCTTTGTAATCATGGGTTCTACAATTATGGGGATGTTTGAATCCCCACACATCCTCGAGGTGGATATAGGTGGTCTGTCACCTAATTCAACTGGATTATTTTGTATGTTTTCATGTCATCACATCTTGTTGTACTTCTGGGGTAGTTTTGGGGCCCTAAACGTTTTTTTTTAGCTCGCCACAGTCATCTATAGACAGAGTTAGAGTTTGAAGGAGGAATGTGTATTTCTCTTAAATACCTTTCCAATGGGATATCACACACCTAAAATAGAGGCCGTATGCAAAATTTACGGCCCTAGGAAGTTGAGATACCAAATTACACCAACTTACCCATAGGGCCCACATGACTTTTGACGTTTCCCCTTATAGGGTTAGGTTTTTTTATGTCTAAGTTTTTAGAATTCACAAGTAATATCAAAAAGGCATATGGAGCCTCATGGTAATCCATTCTTCTCAGACGGATGCACATAGCAGCCACATCTCTTTTCAGAGATAGCTACCACCATTCAAACAATTTTTTAGTTTTGCAGTCTTACAGTTTCATCCTATTTCATTAATTAATAGAAGATATTATTCACTAGATATTTGTGTTATTCTCCATATCTATGTGTTTATTGTATTTAGTCTATTAATCAGTTCGTTCTACTCCTAAATCCGGATAAAGAATTTATGAGGCTGCAAAAGTTGATTTGTAGTACATGGAATTGGTAACTAAATTGCAGCAAGGTAAAATGCAATAGAAATATGAAGATTATGAATTGGGAATTGATGGAATTCCCTTGTACAAAAACATAGTTTATGCGCCAAATTATCCAGAATTGAGGAGTGTGATTTTAAAAGAGATGCATAATGTACCTTATGGAGGACACCCAGGATATCAGAAAACAATTTCAGCAGTCAAGGGCCACTACCATTGGCTAGGTATGAAGAAAGAAATTGTAGAGTACATAGCCAAATGCTTGGAGTGTCAAAGGGTCAAGGTTGATCATAGACACCCAACTGGATTGCTACAACCATTACCCATTCCTGAGTGGAAGTGGAAAGTGGTGACAATGTATTTCATCACAAGATTACCCAGAACAAAAAAAAAAAAACATGATTCCATCATGGTGGTGGTAGATAAGATCACGAAGGTCACCCATTTTATTCCATTGAAGACTATTGTTGGGCTCTAAATATGTCCTAAAATCAACCTCTATGCATCAACCAAAGGTAGGCAATGACACAAGCATTTTATTTGTTGCCTATGTAGGTTCTTACCTTCCATTTTCAATACCCAACCTCCAGAGATGCAACACCTATAAAGGAACAACAATCGTAAAGGGAATGACAGTTGATCCATTCAAATGAACAACAATAATACTCAAAGGAACAACAATCACACAAAAGGAACAACAATCATGCTAAAGGAACGACAATTTCTCCTTTCAAATGAACAACAACTACACTCAAAGGAACAACAATCGCGCGAAAGGAACATCGGTTGTTCATTTCAAATGAACAACAACTACACTCAAAGGAATAAAAATCGTGTGAAAGGAACATCGGTTGTTCCTTTCAAATGAAAAACAACTACACTCAAAGGAACAACAGTCACTACATTGGGCTGAAATAATGTTGAATTAATTGCATTGTAGTATTTGCCCAACTATTCAATTGTCAACCCGAGGAAGTATTTTATTTCAAAGTTACCATGCACAATATATGAAAGTGACAAATTCCATCTAACACTATTATCTATTTAATAAAATAAAACACATAACTTAAAATCAATCAAATCCACTCTTTCTTGAAAATACACTTAGCTTAAATAAAACCACTACCACACTCTTACATAAATTAAAGGAGTATTAACAAAATGAAGTAACAACAACATGAATTGAATATTACTGTAAGAGAAATCTAATAAACAACACACAACTGTAAGCAGTGATCAACTAATCATAAACAAAGATAAATTAAGACAATTAAAAGAAAAATACAAGTAAATGAATAAGACCAACACATACCATATTGAGGGGGCCCTACCTCACCTAGCATGTGTGTCCAAAATACTTACAAGATTAAGAGAAAGTTTCACATAATTGTAGATCCATCAACTCCTTTGTATTACTGAAGAAAACTCAGAAATTACATAAGTTCAGCTCTTTCTTACAAATAAATTCTATATAATTTCATGACTTCTCCTCTCTTGATTGAAGAGGTCTTATTTATACAAATCAAATCCCCAAATCCTTGGGTTTCTCAAACAAATTGCTAAGTTTAGAGAACCGGCGACAACTGTAAATCTGGAAAATACCCTTTTAAAGAACCAATGATTTCTCTCAAACTGTAGCTCCAATTGGAAAATGACCCATGATGAACTCAATTGGGCCCATTGTGAACAAAACCCATGTCTTGGATTTTTGAGATTCATCTTCATATTCTCACCATATTCCACGCAATGTTATCTCTTCTTATTTGCCATGTTTTTCACTGAAAAAGATTAACCACGAGCTAGAACTCACATGTGTCATTTAGAGGTTGGAACCTTGACTGTCACAACTATTGCTACATAAAATCACTCGTCAAACAATCATCATAAAAATCATGCATAATAGTTTTTAATTCATTAAAAATGAAGGAAGAATAATCATTATTAACCATTAAAGAATAACAGGAATAATATGTCATTTTATGAGCAGTTGTAGCAAATGTATGACAAATGGAATGATAATTGAACGATAATAGGATGGAGAAGGGATGGAATGTATTTCTATAGATGATGAAAATATGGAAAAATATGTGACCCAACAACTACTAACAAGGAAACTAATGTTATTGATATTTATATAAGGGAAGTATCATGCTTGCATGGCATACCCAAGAAAATTGTGTCTGACAGAGACCCAAAGTTTACCTCAAATTTTTGGAGAGGATTATTCAAGGGGTTTAGAATAAACCTGAACTTCATCACAACTTATCATCCTGAGTCTGATGGACAAATAGAAAGAGTAAATCCAGTGATAGAAGATATGTTAAGAGTGTATGTGATGGGCAAACCATCTAAATGGGAATATTATCTACACTTGGTATACTTTTCTTACAATAATGGGTATCAACCATCACTGAAGATGATCCTGTTTGAAACACTTTATGGTAGAAAGTGAAACACCCTAGTAAGTTGGGACAAGCTAGCTGATAAGGAAGTGGTTGGGCCAGAGTTTCTCAGAGTAATGGAAGAGAAATTGTTAAAGATAAAGATGAATTTGAAGGTCGCGCAAGACAGAAATAAAATCTATGCAGCCAAAGGTAGAACCCACAAGGAGTTTAAAGTGGGTGATCATGTTTTCCTGAAGGTGAAAGCCAACAAACGTTTCCTGAAGTTGGGAAGTTGTTCCAAGTTGGAAACCAGATATTGTGGACCATTTGATATTATAGAAAGCATTGGACTAGTAGCTTATATTCTTGCATTTCCTGCATCCATGACTATTCATAATGTATTTCATGTTTCATTGATCAAGAAGTATATACCTGATGCGAATCATGTGATTGATTGGAATCTGATTCAGGTGGAGAAAGAAGGCACTTTTCAAGTAAATCCTATGCGCATACTAGAATAGAAGAGAAAGCAACTTCGAAATCGAGTCATAAATCTTGTAAAGGTTCAATTGACATGGTATGCTCCCGAGGAAACAACATGGGAGCATTAAGATGCTATGTAGGTAGAGTACCCACATATTTTTAAAGATTTTGGAAATCTTTCTATTGTTGTGTAAATAAGTTGCACTGAGGACAGTGAAAAAATAAGGGGAGGGGATTGTAACACCCCAAGGCCGAGCCCCTGCTAAATTGCAATTATGTTTATAAGATGGTGAGCCAAGTGTTTATACAATGGAAGACTTATGTTTTTGTTATGCTGGAGATCCCAGATGATAAGGCCAATGAGTCTGATTTTGTATATGTAAATACTCACATCATTAATAAAATATCATCATTGCATGTAGACCTACCATGAAGAAAGAGTTATGGGGGACTAGGCTCCACTAGGTAGGGAAAGAGAAGGGGATAAGTGTCTAGGAATAAGGGATAAGTTAGAGGGATTACCTCTAAAGGAATAATTTTATATTATTATTTCATAGAGGCTAAGGTTTGACATAACCTATGTTGTCCTAAGTTCCTGGGGAAAGGGAACAAGTGTTAAGTGTGTTAGCACTCTGTAAATTTGTTCGATTGATGAAAAAAATGATAGAGGTAACCTACAAACCAACTTTAGATCTGGGTACTAGCCTGATTATCTCAAAGAGGGCTCTCTCTTGTCACTTGGTATTTAATAGATGAGTTTTCTTTAACAAATCACTGGCTATGTTTTGTTGCTTTGAAGGGTTTTTATAATTTTGTTGGCAAGGAAGGGGAGGGACACTTGGGGCTATGGATTCAAACTTATAAAAATGAATAGAAGAACTGACTAATCAGTAGAAATCTCTAAAGGATAAATGCTAAATGAGGCGACTGGTTTGAATTATAAATTTTAATTTGCAGAGTGAAAAAATAAAGGAGAAACATATAACTGCATTAGAGCATTAAATAAAATGAATTCTGACTTAGTTAGGAAGAATTTAACATATTTTAAATTACTTCAGCTAAGAGCATCAAAAGATGAATTATGGGCCTTTAACTATCCAATTTAAAAAAAATATAGTGCAAATGAAATAAAAAATATGGGAAATACATACAAAGAGAGAAGACAAAACTCAAACCACCACCATTAGAATATTTTCATGGAAACTTCAAGACATCTGCATGTGTATTCTATTTGTTAGACACTTGGATTAGGTTGATGGATAATTGGTATGGATTGTTGGTTTTCATTGATGCCAACTATTGGAGAGTGACATTGTATATTGATGTTAACCCTTAGAGAATGATTTCAACCCTTGGAGAAAGTCTGGTAGTGAATTTTGGTAGCATAAAGGTTTGGGGAATGGAACCAAGGTTGTTTCAAGTATAATGGTATGAGATTTAATATATTTGAAGGTAATACTATTCTATATGTATAGTACATGTAATTAAATTTCCGGTGGTATGTGTAACGTCACATAAATCCTCGGGGTTAGAGAGTTATGTCCATGAGAAGTTGGAGAACCCAAGTTTGGGTAATGGACCCAAGTTTGTCTGATTGATAATGGTATGAGTGTTGATATATTTTTAGGTAATACTATTATATATGTATATCAAATGTCATGCCATTTCTATTGGTATGTGGAATGTCACATAATTCCTCACGGTTAGAGAGTTATGACCATGTGAAGTTGGAGAACCCTCATGAGTCATCTGGAAGCCCCAAAAGGTCAAAGTAGTCAAAGTGGTTAAAGAGATTTTTAGAAGGTAAATAATAAAGTGAAGTGATGAGTGTAATATAATTAAAAGTGAATACAAAAGAAATTATTTAAATAATAAATTTAATGGATAAATTACAGTTGACAAGTGGTTACAAGTGGGTTAGCTCTAAAATAAGGAAAGTGGTTTAAGATGGTTAGAAAGTAACCCCTTGAGGTAAAGTGAAGTGATGAGTGTACTATAAGTCAAAGTGGATGAAAAATAAATTATTTAAATAATAAATTTAATGGATAAATTACTAATTGGACAAGTGGCTAGAAATTGGTTAACCCTAAAATAAGGGAAGTGGGTTAAGATGGTCAAAAGGTAACCCCTTGAGGAAGCTACATGAAAGTATAAATAAGAGGAAAGGCTCTCTCATTTCATATCACACTTGAGCATATTGAATATCTACATGTGACTAAGGTAACCAAATTATATCTAAGCTGAATTTCAAAGAGAAGGTGAAGTAAAGAAGGCCGAAATTCAAGGGAGGATAAATTCTTTTGGTGATGCTTTCTAAGGTATGTTATTTACAGGTCATCTCAACATTTTCGCAATAAAAAAATTTCTAGAATGATTCAGACCATGAAATTGACAGGGAATTGATAAAACATATCCAAGTATCTGTGGTATGAATTTCATCTTGTGGGTCGTTGTATTTTTGGAGTTACACTCCGTGGAAAATAGGGCTTGTGGCTAGTCCTAAAACTAGTCTAAAACAAGTGTTTCAGGTAAAAACATCATAATTTCTTCATAACAGATTAAGTAAGACAAAAATTGTTGGTTATAGTACATTCTATAGTATTCTGTGTAAAATTTTTAGATCCATACAACAAACATTTCATGTAGGGCAGGCTCTACAAGTTCACTCTCTAGAATAAGCCATAATTCAATAAGGTATTCCATTTTTTCTATAACTCCTTTTCTGAGAGGTTCCAAGTAGTGAAACCCAGAGGAATTGCATAAAACACACTGAAGAACATTGTGTACTATTTTCGTATCTTTATTCATTACAGGTACATAGTTATGATTATTTCAAGTTAGGGTTGTTGACTAATCCAAAACTAGTCACGTGAGACTAAAGTAAAGTTTGATGAAAATGCTAGTCTCTTTTTGTTAAAGTTAAGGAAGGTTTGTAGGTATGTGATCATATACACCAGGTCTATTATAGAGTTACAAATCATATTTGGATGATGAAATTGATGAGGGATTTTGTTTGAGGTACATGTTGGGTACATGGTTGAGACAAGTAGTTGATGAGTTGGCACATACATGAGGTTTATAGTTGATGATGTTGGTACATATTAATGAGTTATAGTTGATGAGTAGTTGATACATGATTGTTACTTACTTGGTACATGGTTGGAGGCACTTGTTAGTAGTAGTGTTGACACATGGTTTATGGATGATGTAGCATACTTGTATTGGTATATTATTAGAAGCACATATTGATCTTGGTGATGATTATGAGTTGTTTTGTTATGGTTGGTTGATGCACATCTTTGAGAGTTTTCTTGGTGATTGATATTGGTGAGTATATATGATTTGGTTGATAATGTTGATGAGGTAGGTTGTTGTGATAGGATATTTGTATAGGTTGTTGTGACAGGTTATTTGTACAGGTTTGGTGCATGGTTGATGCACTTGTTCATGGTACATGTTTTGTATAGGTTGGTGCATGGTTGATGCACCTGTTTATGGTACAGGGTGATTGGTACAGGTTTACAATAGTATATATCACAATGATAGTTTGATAGTGGTTCCATCAATCTACTTATACATCAGGGCTGTTGTATGGTGTAAGGACAAGTGGTTGTAGCCACCTTCCGATTGTAGCCAAATAACATAAGGGGTTGTAGCCTCCTTCTGGTTGTAGCAAAAGAATTGGGGAGTTGGAGATTCCATCAGGTTGTATCCTGAGAAACTAGGGGGTTGGAGGCTCCTTTGAGTTGTAGCTAGAAAACAAAGGAATTTGGTGCTCCCATTGAATGTAATTCTTCAATACATATAAGAAAAAGCATTTCGTGGTTTTCTCCCACTTTGGGTTTCCATGTAAAACACTGGTGTACTGTGTATGTGTATGATTGTTCATTTTTTCATTGCTTATTTACTCTACAGTTATTGGATGATAATGCTACATTGATATAAAACTTGGATTATATGGTTAAAAAGGATTAAATTTCTCTATTACTGATTCACCCCTCCTTTGAGTAATCCAACACTATTCAGCTTCAAAAAATTACATTCAATTTTCAAATAGCTAAAATCGTGCCATTGCACTTGTTCCAACACTAATACATTTGGAACTCCTAATATTTATACATGTTGAGCTCCTTTGGTTTCAAACCGATTATAATGATCAAAATGAAACGTTTTGGTTTTGAAACCAATTACAATAATTATAAGGGACAATTTTGGTTTTGAAACTGATTACAATGATTAGAAATGAACGTTTCTTGGTTCAGATTTTGACTCCTCTAGCGCTTTAGTCCCATGTTTTTCCACTTATTCATCTTTGGTCTTCCACATGATCTGTCATCGTCAGTTACACCTGACCATCATCTACTGGACCCTGAAAAATTGCATTTTTTCCTACCCAACCTCACTATCTCCTTCCATTGCAAGTCATAAGCAATATCATAATCTGTCATTTCCTTTATCAAATTCTCCAGGTCAATGCAGGAATCATATGACATGACTGGAAATCCAATCTTGAATTCTTTGAACTGATTCAAAATTTCAAAGTTTGTAATCAGATGCTCAACTAGTTTAGCTCCCTTCAAATTTTCCTCCAGGGTTTCTAACTTGGAGTGATCCATTCTGTATTAATTCAAGAAAGCATTGTATTCTTCCTAATCATACAATTTTCCTTTTCCATCCCAAAATGGTGGAAGGCCTTTGATAAACAATTCTTCAAAAAAATCCTTGAACTCTTGCACACTTTTCTCCATCTGTGTTGCCTTGGTTTGGACTGATTTCAATAGGTTATGTTTAGCAATAACCCTCCTGGCCCAGATGATCAATGTAGTTATGTCTCTAACCCCAATAGTCTGAAGATCTACACTAGGAATGGAGTTGAGTATATTTATAGCGTTTTGGGCCCATTCCGATGGTTTCTTTGCTAGAGTTTCATTCACAGTTGTGCACCTGCTTCTAGCTATGATGACTATGTTGTCTTTATCATTATTGAAATTCAAATATACTCTAAACTTGGAATCTTCATCAACTATAGAGTCCTATATGATATGCTTGGTCCCTTGTAACAAACCTTTGCCTCTTAACCTCATCTTCAATTGATATATTCTTTCTTGTAGGACTTCATTATCCTTTTGAAATTGAGCCATTCTTTTATCCTTTGCCTACATCTCCTCCTTCAATTTCTCTAAGATTCCTTTTATCCCTTTTATTTCCCCTTCTTTCAAGCTAACCTGTTGCATATCTTGGACAAGTACTTCAATGTTTGATCCACATTCTACAATAGGAGCTGCAACTACAACCTTGTTTAGAAATCTTGTCTTCCCTTATGACCATTTCACCTTTTCTCATTCTAGCTACAACACCCTATCCTTGTAGTCTAATACTTCTTGACAAAGTTTTTCCTTTTCATGTTTTAGAGCAACCAATTTTGTAGTTTTTAGATTCTCTATAGCGGACATTTTCAATTCTTCTTTAGACTTTGAATTATTTTGTCCTTCTCATCCAATGAGGATTTCAACCCTTTGGGGCCTTCAGATTCCAATCTCTTGATCTAAGTCTACCAAGCTCTGCTAGATTATTTCTCCTTACTCAACTTTCCTTCCAATTTCATTACATAACATGAAAATTTTGAATTCTTCAAGATTAAACTCAAGTAATCAGAATACAACATATCACTAGTATGCTTATAGAATTTGACCTTGTATGGGGAAATGATGTTGTCATATATTATCTTTATCTCATAGAATTTGTCTTCATCTGCAACTACAATGTTAAAGGTCCTCTTTTCAACATCCCTCACTGTGAACATAGAATATTTATGCTGAGAAATATTTTCTACTTCATGGACTAAATCCCTCATCTGACCTAGAGCTATGTTTCCCTTCTCAACACATTGTTTTTCCAAATATTCTTTAGATTGCTAAAATGCCTCAGACGTTTTATCAAAGATGTATTTCTTGCTACTAAAGGTTCTTGATCCACCTTCACTTTGGATTTTTCTTTCCTTTTTAACCTCTATAGTGCTATTACCACTTTCCACCATATTTAGGTTTACTTGTTCTCTGGGCTCTTCCTCATCTAAATACACTCTTTGTGGGGACTGTGTAATCTTCATCTTCTTTGGGGAAGGTTGTTGGTCACTGATGTGAAAGGCCTCAGAACTGCTTCTCTTATAGAGACACTTATCCTAGGAACTTTGATTATCAATTTATGATAAGCTTGGTGTACTTGGCTTTGTTGCAGGGTTTTTCCACTTGTTGTGTCTGAGTTGGTTGCAATATTGCTTCCGTATCAACACAAACTTCTAGATTTTCCAGCTTATCAAAACCCTCAACCTGTTCATGCTCATAAGGAGCATGTTTGCTCATCAATCTTCTTATGTATATGACTTGGTGGGGATCACATCTTCTTCCCTGTAGCTGTGTAAAACCAAAATCTTTGATCTTTTCTTGAACTTGAGACAATCATGATCTGGGTTTGACAATGAAGGGTCCAATGATAAAAGGGAACTTGATGTTGGAGGCCTTGTGCAACTTCAGGAAATGCTTTGTCTCAAATATAATTCTTTTCCTGATAAATTCAAGGGAAATGATTCTAGGGGTCAAAAAAATAGGAAATAGATAAGGGGATTAATGACAACCATAAACCCAAATTACTGTTGAGTGCATGAATAGTACCCAATCTCCCACTCTGTTCTCTAGATTTGGTTGTAGATAGATCCTCATGTCATCCAAAACTATGGTAGGCTGGTAATAGAAATGAAATTGTAAACTCTAGACATGACTTTGTTTATGAAGATAAGCAATTTAATTCTTTTACATTCAGTTGATACAAATGTTTCTTCGGGAAATTCTTTCTTATTGGTTTCTAGGAAAATATTCAAAAAATAGGTGTAGTATCTTTAATTTCTTAGTGAGTGAAAATTCACTATCTTTTTATGGATGTTATTAGCTATGAATTGATCAAAACCGATATGGACTGATAGACCAGACTTTGACTTAAAAAGGTCAAAATAAAACCAAGCATGACTTCGACTACATATTTGTCATTATATAGACCTAAAACTTTACTCAATAGGGAGATGACCCATTGAACTTCAATAACCATTATATTCACATTCACTAGAAAAGAAAGGCTCTTTGAAAAATGTTTGGGTTTGACAATTGTCTGTAAAAATAGGTCTCGGACCTCTGATGGAAATTCTCTATATACCCTACTTGGATTTTCTTCGTTGAAAGGTTCAAAAATTGTAGAAAATGACTTTGGTATGTTGACGGACTCTCGAATTGACATACTCTCTATCCTACACATGACCTCATACCAGTGTTTATTTACAAAGACTCTTTCTTCATGGGAATATTTTTCGATGCACAAACCTATAAATTCAAGAAAAGGGAAAGTGATTTTGACAGCATAAGGGACTATGGTGGCCTGGACTGCTTCAAGGAATGTTATACACCTACCTAGTTTATCATACAGGTTGCTTCTGGACACAGAGATGGGTGAAATGGTGATTTTGGTATCAAAGACATATGAATCTCGGTAAATTAGGTCTTCTTGATCCACCACATGATCTTGTTATGTTACTAAGGTTAATATAGGATCCATGGTTGTGATGAAAAATACCTAGAAATGAGTGGAAATGGCGTGCAATTGGTGTACTGTTGAGATGCAGTTTGAAAAATGGAGGTTGCGACAAGGTTTTGATGGTCCATCATTCAAAATAAAATAAAATAAATGACCAAACACCCTTTTATACTTTTCCTCTTTTTGGGGAAATGAGAAAGTGGTTTGGGAAAAACCGCTTTTCACCCTGAAATGCACCTAGTGGCACTACGTACCCTCGAACAAAAACCATGGTTTAAATTATATGTCCACTCTCCAAAATTAGCCCCCACACAGCTTCTCCCCCCGAAATCATCCTCAACCGTTGATATTGAGAGTTCATGATCTGCGACACGCCGGGCCCCATCAACTTAGTGCTCTTGTCAGATTTAGCCTCTTCCTACCATATTTAGCCCCTTCCCTAGTTTATCGGGCTTCCAAACTGGTTTAGCGTCTCGCTAGATTCTGGAATCTTAATTTCACATAAAAAAATTTAATGATGACTAACAAAGTGGAGCTCATGCAACTTTGAGAAGATATGTATCAACTTGGGTGCATGCAAATTTTAGGTGGGAAAGCCAACTCATTGGGGGTTCCCCCACCATTCTCATGATGGTTTCCACTCTAGAAGTCATCCATACTCCCCACCGATGCACACACTAATATAGGGAGATCCTTGAAACAACCATCCATTGCCTCCATCATCAATCTCTACAACTTTTAAAACCCGCACACTCGTGTTATGATTCTAACCATTTTTCTTGTGAAGCACAATACGACTATGTAGTGTCTGAGCCATATCATGCCTTAGAATTTGTTGTTTCTACCCACATTTTCTTTGTACTGGTGTGGCTTGTTTTCATTATCAGAGCCCATACCCATTTTTTGTTGTGGAGGTTACCTACTAGACTTATAATTTGGATAGAAGAGGTAGGTTGTAAGGCCTGTGAGAAACTCTCTCCAGGTGCGAGAGTGTGTTGAGGAAGTGAGTTCTTCTGGAGGGAGTCCCGTAGCAAATACAATACACTGAGACTTCTGGTCCATCCTGTTGTTGAAGCACTAAAAGGGAGGTGGAAAACCCATGGACTTATGATAGTGAAGGTGCACACTCCTGAGGTGGGACATGCATGTGGTGAATGAGAGTAGACTAGATGTGGGCATAAGTGGATCCTAGGAGAAAATCCTTTCTATTGATCTCTGCGACTTTCCTATTGTCCTTGCCACTAGGAATCTCTTTCTCGATGGAGTTTAGTTGTAGCTTGAGGGTGACCCACTGTTGAGCGTGATGATTAGTGTGGTCTAAGGTTGAGAGGTTCATGGACAGTCTGCACACAGTTAATGGTCATCTATTAAAATATAAGTACCAAATATTGTTTATCTATATGATGTGTATCTTGAAATCAAGTTATAATGTTATTATAATTGTTTGTATATATTGCATGTATGTTTTAATGTTGTTTCCGCATGAATAGGTGTATGGACATAATGATATAACTATTTAAATTGAATTAGATAGATATGTGTATAAATATATATGGTATAATAGCATGAAATTTATTCAATGGCATGGCATGGCCTGTTGGTTTAAGGTCGGGAATGTCACAAAATGGTATAAAAACAGAAAAACAAAGATATATTTATTTAGGTAGCGTTACCCGACAAAGATTTAAGGGTCGGGGATGTTACATATTGGTATTAGAGTGTTATTTGCAGTAGCATGTCCCATATTGGGTGGTTAGGGGTGTTACAAATTCATCTCCAGATGCTACAAAAATCAGAAAAATCGTGTGGCCATCCATGGAAAAAACCCTAAAAATTGCATATTTTAAAATGTTGATATCTTTACTTCCCAGACTCTGTTTTGGACAATTTTTTTTTTTTAATTGGGTGTTTTTATGAGATAAAATCATATCTACAACCCATTTTTGTAATTTTTTCACACAAATATACATAAATATTCAGGAATATCATGGCCCTCCTTTTCTTCTTCTAACAAATATGAAAAAATAGAATAAAAATTTCCCCGCAATTCCTTCCAAGGAAATTTCTCTAATATCAGTTGTTAAGTACCTGAATATATATGAAGATAAATATCAAAATAAACCCACAATATCAACAAGAATAAATCAAACCATTCACTAAAACAATGAACACAATAAATATAGAAACCATTGAGGTAGGGTAACACCATATATTAATCATTTAGGAAGAATAACACTCCTCAAACAATGCTTAATAAATTCACAATATTCTTCACTATATTTCATTATATTACTTACACTTCTTTATACAGATCCCTCTACCTCCTCATAACCTTCTATATATCCTTCTCACATTTATTACATATAACTACCATAGTGGGCCTTATTTAATATAGTGGACCTGGTCCACCTTACCTTGAATGGACACATTCTCATATATTGAATGACTTCCACTAATAATACATAACCACATTCTCATTGGGTACCTTCCTATGTACCCCATATTACCTCTTTGGGTATAGTAAATAATTTAACAAGATGAGAAGTATGATATTCCCAAGTTCCCTTTCCTAATATCTCACATAAGGAATTTAAATAATTATGTACCCCATATTACCTCTTTGGGTATAGTAAATAATTTAACAAGATGAGAAGTATGATATTCCCAAGTTCCCTTTCCTAATATCTCACATAAGGAATTTAAATAATTTTCCATTTGAGAACTAACTCAACAATCCAAGGAGAAGATCACTCACTGGATCCACTAAATTGGAATCTCCAAGATTTTTAGGGAGACAATATCTCTCAAATATTTTAGAAGGAAATATCTCTCAAGTATTTTCAGCAAGAAATCTCTCTCAAGATCCATCAAATTAGGATATTGGTTTGATAAAATGTCTCAACCACCCATGAGACTCTCAACTTCTCATTGAGATTAGGAAACTAGATGTGAGGTAGATTCTCACACTAAATTAATTTCCTTTTTTAAATAAAAATGAATAATACATGTCCACATAGTATGTTTAACTTCATATGATAAATTCCTCCCTCAACATGTCTAGGGATCATGACAAACACTCTGTCACTTAAGTGTGACAAATTGGTGTGTAACACTACACTATTCTCTTTTGCATACCATATCAATCATATAACCATTTTATTCTTCATGTGTCTTCTTAGGAATTTTCTTTCTAAATACCACTTCCCTACTTGTGTTATTAATGACTTGTCATCCTCTTCTACTTTGGAAATGCACTTAGTACCCTTGAAATTCACTTAGCATTCTCTATATGCATCAACAATCCCCTTTTATTGTTTTCATAATTCCTTAGAGTACTACAATATAATCCAATTAGTTTGGCATCCACCCTTGGTACCTTTTTCCACTATATCAAGTTATTCATGGATTTTGTCCAATTATGGAATCCACTTCAATTTATGGAATTCCTCTCATAGAACTCTGAATTATGCTTATCAATTACAATAAATGTCATGCGTGCACTCTATCCTTGTCTATCAATATACTGTCATCTTGAATTCTCAATCCTTTTATAATATATCTACACATAATTCACTTCTTTATATTCACAATGGCATCCTTTAGAGTGAAAGAATTCAACCACTTCATCCACTGAATGATTTACTATTGTACCATTCTTCCATCAAGCACTTTGATAACATAAGTGAATAACTTATAGTGAATTCGTTTACACATAAATTTATAGCTTCTTGGATTCCAACACCTTCATGGTTGAATCTGAATTCATATCTTAACATTGTTCATTCATGGCCTTTCCTCCTCTTATGAATAACTCTTGACATAGTATTCTTTCTTTGAGTGTATTTTCTCAGGCAATTATGGGATAGAGCATGTGTTAAGAAAACTAGAAAGAGTGACATGATTTTCCTATGTGCCTTCCATTTTCATTTCATTGAAATGATAAAGATCTTCCTCTGCATACTCCTACTAGGTAAATCATGTTCAATATGACATTATCTATAGAAAAAACCATGTCGTATACAATTTTATTTATTTGTGTATGGAAATTTTGGACCTTTTCCAGTGAATTTATGCTTGAACATGACTTGATAAAACTGGAAATGGTGGATTTGTTCAGATTTAGACCTTCCTTTTTCATCTTTGAAAATAATTTCATAGTACCATCAACATTCTCACTACAAGAGAGCCTTATGATTTGATGCAGGAGCATCACAAGGGTGTGCAAGAATAGTCATTAGCGAGACAGCGCGGAGATAAGAGAGAGATGGAAAAGCACCAAGCACATTTTTTGAAAATGTTTTGAAATATTAATGAAGTCATTAAGTGGAGGCACGCTTGTATTATTGTAAAAGGAACTTGAGTTATTCGCTCTCATCCATAGTATATAGGAGCCTTTATGTGTAATGAATGAAGGTAGATAGAATTTAATGCTTAGATTATACAGTTTTGGAGCACAAGAGGGAATCAGGTTATAGACACCCTCATTGTGTAGTTGTAAGATTATTATGTCAATAGAGAATAGAGTATAGAGAAGAGACCAAAGAGATGTATTTGAAAACACCCATATACAGAGATTTGAATTAATAGAAAGAGCTTCGATTCAAATTCATGGTGTCGTATTGTTCCCTATGTATGCATGTTGAATGTTATGCTCATGGATGTTTACTTCCTATTATACATTTTCTTTATATGTTGTGTATATGATTTCATGCTTTGTGTTTTAAGTTTGAGAGAGAGTAAGGAATGAGTTTCAATTGTTTCTCTATCTGAGCAAGAGTTCCTGTAAGGAGTGTAGTGAAGTTGTCTACAATGAGTGTGTTGACAATAGTTTAGAGTTTTATCTCTGAAAGTTCAGGAGGGTTAATGTTGTTCTCATTCTCACAGAAGTGCAAGTTGATCACAGGAGCCATGCAAGGGGTGTGCAGGCTGAGTAAAGTCTTAGATTTTATGAACTTGAGAAATTGTTGAAGGACTACTACTGCAAGGGGTGCGCAGAGTCAAAGGACTTCAATTCATTGGAGTAATTGAAGGATTCACCACAAGGAGTGCATGTGGGAGTCTTCTTTAAGACTCGGAGTTGGAGAAATATCAAGAGGGATAGAGTCTTCGTAGCTGTCAAAGAAAATCATAGAAGGTTGGTGCCTTGAGGAATTGAAAAGAGGCGTAGCAAGTTTACGTTGCAAGCGGGTAAGTTCCGCAGAGAAATACTTGGTTAAAATTCACAGGAATTGTCTAGGAAGAAATGGACGGTTGGAATTCTTTGAGAAGAATTTGCGAAGTCACAAGAGCCATCAGATCTTGCAAAGAAGCAGGAACGTTATGGTGATCTTTCCTCAAGCGTAAGCTCAAAAGAAATCAGGACCGTAGGATCCAAAACAACCAAGGTCGTTGGATCGCTCATGAAATCTCATTTTGGGGTTTCGTGAGTTGAAGGGTTGAATGTTTTGAATTAAGGTTCATGAAGTTGTGAAAGGTGAGTAGTGAAGTGGTGAGTGGATCACAGTCGTCCATCTAGGGAGGACAGGTGGCAGAGATCTAGAGATCTTGCGAATTTGGAGGTTCACGAGGTGAGAGCCCAAAGGTTGGGTACTCTAGATTGTGAAAGGTGAAGTCTCGAAGGGGCAAAGAGACATGTGTGTGGGGCCAACTATTGGTGACGTGTATCGGGATTTATACATCATCTTTTGATAGAATTCAACAAACCATTGACCTCTCGTGTCTCGAGGATTCGCGAGACAAGAGCCAGGAGTTCGACATCAAACCTCACGAAGTGGCGAAAGTGAAAAGTTCTAGAGTTAACCTAGCCGGTGGTCATGCGCGAAGGGCACTGGCACAAGGGAGATATACCCGTATTGGCACTTTGGGTATTACGAAATTGAGGAGAAAGAGCCAAGAGCCTAGACTCGCGAACCCGCAAAGTTGCGAAGTTATGACAAGGGAATTGTGGTCATCAACAGGTAAAGGGTCTCATGCGTAGTGATATTTGCATACGAGAGCTCCCGAAAAAGGACCTATGGATCAACAACTTGTATATTCTAGTAGGGAATCTGAAAGAGCTGATTTGGCTCAGTATAAATAAAGAATGATCTTGTGAAGTGGACATCGACTGGAGGGTCGAGTGGGTCTGCGTTTGCACCATATGGTATCAGAGATTGATTCTTATTTGTATATTTGAGGAAGGAAAAGTGAGAAGAAATTTTAGCCATGCCGTCGAGGAGAAGAGACAGGAAAACACCCGATCCACTAGAGGATAGAGAAATGCCAGAAGGGAGAGATAGGTAGGTGAAGAATCCAGAAGTGGAAAGAGATTTGCATGACATTCGCGCTAGACTCCTGGATATGGAAATGAAATAAAGGCACAGAGTTGATATTGGAGATGTCAGTGAGTCCGAAAGTGAAGATGATGTTGGACATGAAGAAGAATAAATTTCAGCACAAGATGCATCACATGAACTCTTGATTAGAGTTGTTGCAAGAATGAGTGCAAGAGCCAAAATGGACATTCCAGTTTATGAGGGAAACTTGGATGCTGAAGAGCTTCTAGACTGGATTAGAGCTATAGAAACATATTTTGACTATGAAGATGTCGAAGAAGACAAGAATGTCAAACATGTTGTCAAGAGACTTAAAGGATATGCATCATTGTGGTGGGATGAACTGCAAGCTGGCAGACACTGCCAAGGTAAGCATAAAATCAAGAGTTGGGATAGGATGATTGCAAAGATGAAAGTGAAATTCATTCCTAAGGATGATCAAATTTCTTTGTTTCGAAAGATGTAGAATTTGAGACAGAAGCTTATGATAGTAAGGGAGTACACTGAAGAGTTCTACAGGATGAACATCAGAGCAGGTCATCGTGAAAGTAACGATGAAAAGTTTTTCAGGTATATGAATGGCCTGAGATATGAAATTCATGATGAGATGAGCATGATGACCATATGAATGGTGGAAGATGCTTATCAAATGGCTCTAAAGGTGGAAGAGAAGATGAGCTGAAAACAAGGTCAAAGAGGTCGAGGCAAAAGTCAAGCTAGGGGAAAATCAGTCGTTCAAGATAGAAATTAGAAGCCTAAGGAAGAATGGAAGAAACCTCAGATTGAGAGAGTTGGAAGCTCACAGAAAGGCCAATATGTTGGACATAGAAGACAGTATGCTGATCAAAGAGGAGAGTATGTTGATAACAACATTTTTCCTCGTACTAGAGGTAGAGGAAGAGGAAGAGGTGGAGTGATGAAATTCTTCACGTGCGGAAAGGTAAGACACAAGTCTTATGAATGTCCAGACAAGAAGAAAGAATAAGGAGAGACTCACATTGCCAAAGCACAAAGGAAAAATGTTGAGGCAGAGGATGCTAAAGGTGGAAGATCATTGAAGATGCGAAAATCATTTTTGACACCAGAGAAGGAAGTGGAGAGTTCAGTCCAAAGGAACAAACTTTTTCAGACTTCTTTCAAGACCAAGGATAGGGTATGCAAGGTCATTATAGATAGTGGTAGCATGGATAATCTCATTTCAACAAAGATGGTAGAAAAACTAGAGCTGGAGATGATTGATCATCTAAGCCCATACAGAGTTTTGTGGTTGCAAAAAAGACATCAAGTAAATGTCACTAAGCAATGTTTAGTTGAGTTTAAAATAGGAGGGTATAAAGATGAAATACTCTGTGATTTTATGCCTATGGATGTTTGTCATCTATTTCTAGGTAGACCATGACAATATGACAAAAATGTGATTCATGATGGGAGAATGAACGCATACACCCTAGAGAAAAATGGGAGAACTCACATGTTGTTGTCAATTAAGGACAAAGAGGTAAAACTGGAGGTAAGCAACACTGTACTTCTCATGAGTGGGAAGGAACTTCTTACAGAGGTTAAGAAGGAGGAACCACAATTCATTTTGGTCAAGAAGCCAAAGATTGTTTTAACAAGCACAAAGGTAGATGATTTACCAGAAGAGGTTCAAGAACTACTGGAAGAGTTCGCTGACATAGTAGTGGATGAACTACCTCGTTCGTTTCCACTGATTAGAAGTATAATTCATCAAATTGTTCTCATACCTATAGCTAGTTTTCCAAACAAAGAAGCGTACATATTGACACCCCAGGAGAATGAAGAGGTCAAAAGAAAAGTCCAGGATTTGTTGGACAAAGGATTAGTCAGAGAAATCTCGAGTCTGTGTTCTATTCCGATAGTACTCAGTCCAAATAAAGACAGATGTTGGAGGATGTGTACCGACTCGAGGGAAATCAAAAAAATAACCATCAGGTATAGATTTCCATTGCCAAGGATGGATGATCTAATGGATTGTTTGAGTGGAGCCAAATTTGTTTCAAAGATTGATTTGAAAAGTGGATATCACCAAATCCATATGAGAGAAGGTGACGAATGGAAGACAACATTCAAAACCAATGAAGGGTTATACAAATGTCTTTTCATGCCATTTGGTTTAAAAAATGTGTCGAGTACTTTCATGAGATTGATGAATGAATTCCTGAAGGATTTCATCGGAACATTTGTCATTGTGTATCTGGATGACATACTGATTTTCAATAAAACAAAGGCAGAGCATCTAAAACATTTGGCTATAGTGATGAAGAGGCTATAGCAAGAGAAGCTACTAATAAACATGAAGAAATCCTCATTCATGAAGACAGAGCTCATTTATTTGGGTTTGGTATTTCTATAGTTAAGTTGAGGATGGATCCAGATAAGGTGGAGGTAATTAATAATTGGCCATCATCGAAGAGTATATTTGAGGTGAGAAGTTTTCACGGATTGGCTAGTTTCTACTGGAAGTTCATCAGGAATTTTAGTGGAATCAGTGCACCGATGATGGACATAGTGAAGAAGAGACACAAATCTTTTCACTGGACAAAGTAGGTTGAGAAAAGATTCAATTTGTTGAAAAGGAAAATTACTGAACAACCAATTCCGGTGTTGCCTGATTTCCAAAAGACATTCCAAGTAAAATGTGATGCAGGTGGATTTGCAATAGGGGCAGTCTTAAGCCAAGAAGACAGGCGAATAGAATACTTCAATGAGAAGATGAATGAAGCGAAAGTGAAATACTTCACGTATGACAAGGAGTTCTATGCTATTATTTAGGCATTGAAAAAATGGAGACATTACTTAATCCCAAAGGAGTTTGTCTTGTATAGTGATAATCATGAATTTCAATTTGTGACTCAACAGGAAAAGTTGAATCAAGGACATGTTAAATGGGTTGAATACATGCAGAACTTTACTTTTGTGATTAAACATATTTCTAGAACTGCTAACAAACTTGTTGATGCTTTGAGCAGGAAATGTTTGCTATTGCAGGAGTTTAGAGTCAAAACATTGGGTTTTGATGATCTCAGGGACATGTACAGAAATGATCCAGATTTTAAAGAGGCATATGAAGTAGTTGAGAATCCAATTCTCAGGGATAGAAGCCAATGGGAAGAATACATGATCCAGGAAAGATTACTGTTTAAAGGTAATCACCTTTGTATTCCAAAATGCTCCATGAGGGAGAATTTGTTGAAGGAGAAACATAGTGGAGGTTTGGCTGGACATTTTGGTCATGAAAAGACATTTGAAAAGTTGAATGAGTCATATTTTTGGCTAGGAATATGAGAAGACGTCAAAATATTCGTGGACAAATGTAGAATTTGTCAACATTCCTAAGGAAAGAGGCAGAATGCAGGTTTTTATCAACCGTTAATCATACCTAAGAGGTCGTGGGATGCAGACAACATGGACTTCATATTGGGGTTGCCAAGAACACAATGAGGGTTTGAATCAATCTTTTTATTAGTTGATAGATTTTCCAAGATGGAACATTTCATTCCATGTCAAAAAACTAGTGACACAACTCACATTGCGAACCTATTTTTCAAAGAAGTCATTCGAATTCACGGCTTACCAAAGAGCATAGTTTCAGATCGAGACACTAAGTTCGTAGGACACTTATGGAGAACCTTATGGAAGAAGCTGGGAAAAAACTTGTCATTTAGTTTAGTTTATCATCCTCAGACAGATGGACAGAAAGAAGTCATGAACAAAAGTCTGGGAGACTCGCTGAGGAGTTTGGTGACAGAACACCACAGCCAGTGGGACAACATATTACCACAGGTGGAGTTTGCTTATAACGACTCTCTTAATAGGAGCAAAGGACAAAGTCCATTTCAATTTTTTTATGGAATGCAACTGAGAGGAATTTCTGAGCTGAGGGATTTAGAATAGATTGCGACTAGGAGCACTAATGTAGAAGATTTCGCAGAGGTGATGAAGGAACTTCACAGCCAGGTGAAGGAATGATTGCAGAGTTCGAGCCAAGAATATAAGCAGAGAGAAGATCAACATAGGAGACAACTTTAGTTCTAAGTTGGTGATTTGATCCTTGGACATTTGATAAAGGAAAGGTTCCCGAGTGGAACATATAATAAATTGAAGATGAAGAAAATCGGACCATGTAAGGTCTTGAAGAAATTTGGGGTGAATGCATATGAGATTGAATTACTCGATGGGATCAAATTTTCTCTGATATTCAATGTCTCAGATTTGTACCCTTATAAACCTAAGGAAGTAGAAGCAGGTAGTGAGCAGCCATAGGTTCAGTGGACAAAACAAATGCCAGTTGCAGAAAAGCTACATATGGAGCACATACTAGATAGAAGAGTTGGTAAGGGGACCATGGGAATGGAATATTTTGAATACTTGGTCAAGTGGAAGGGCCATATAGTTGAAGATGCCAGCTGGGAGAATGAAGCAGAAATCCAGAAGCATGGATAGACCATGTGCGAGCTCATGGATAGGAACCCATGAAAATTTTCAAGCGAGGGAGTATGATGCAAGAGCATCACAAGGGTGTGCAAACATAGCCAGTAGCGAGACAACGCAGAGATAAGAGATAGCTGGAAAATCACTGAGCACATTTTTTGAAAATGTTTTGAAATATTAATGAAGTCATTAAGTGGAGGCATTCTTTTATTATTGTAAAAGGACCTTGAGCGATCGGCTCTCGTCCATAGTAGATAAGAGCCTTTATGTGTAATGAATGAAGTTAGATAGAATTTAATTCTTAGATTAGACAGTTTTGGAGTGCAAGAGGGAAACGAGATATAGACACCCTCATTATGTAGTTGTAATATTATTATGTCAATAGATCATAGAGTATAGAGAAGAGAGAAAAGAGCTATAGTTGAAAACACCAATGTACAGAGATTTGAATTAATAGAAATAGATTTGATTCAAATTCATGGTGTTGTATTGTTCTCTGTGTATGCATGTTGAATGTTATTCTCATGGATGTTTACTTTCTGTTATACATTTGCTTTATATGATGTGTATATGATTTCATGTTTTGTGTTTGAAGTCTGAGAGAGAGTAATGAATGAGTTTCAATTGTTTCTCTATCTGAGCAAGAGTTCCTGCAAGGAGTGCAGTGAAGTTGTCCGCAAGGAGTGCATTGACAAGAGTTCATAGTTTTATCTCTGAAAGCTCAGGAGGGTTAACGTTGTTCTCATTCTCACAGAAGTGCAAGTTGAGAATAGGAGTTGTGCAAGGGGTGTGCAAGCCGAGTAAAGTCTTAGAGTTTGTGAACCTGAGAAATTGTTGAAGGACTACTGTTGCAAGGGGTGTGTAGAGTCGAAAGACTTCAATTATTTGGAGAAATTAAAGGATTCTCCACAAGGAGTGTGTGTAGGATTCTTCTTTAAGACTCGGAGTTGGAGAAATATCAGGAGGGATAGAGTCTTCAGAGTTGTTGAAGAAAATAATAGAAGGTTGGTGCCTTGAGGCATTGAAAAGAGGCGTAGCAAGTTTACGTTGTAGGCAGGTAAGTTCTGTGGAGAAATACTTGGTTAAAATTCACAGGAATTTTCCAGGAAGAAACAGACGGTCGGAATTATTTGAGAAGAATTTGCGAAGTCACAAGAGCCATCAGATCTTGCAGAGAAGCAGGAACATTATAACGAGATTTAATAAATCATAAGCTCAGAAGAAATCAGGGCTGTAGGATCCAAAATAGCCAGGGCCGTTGGATCGCTCACGAAATCTCATTTCAGGGTTTCTTGACTTGAAGGGTCGAAGGTTTTGCATTAAGGTTCATGAAGTCATGAAAGGAAGGTACTGAAGTGGTGAGTGGATCAAATCCATCCATCCAAGCAGGATAGGTGGTAGAGATCTAGAGATCTCGTGAATTCAGAGGTTTGCAAGGTGAGAGCCCAAAGGTTGGGTACTCTAGATTGCGAAAGGAGAAGTCCCAAAGGGGTGAAGAGACGTGTATGTGGGGCCAACTATCGGTGACGTGTATTAGGATTCGTGCATCATCTTTTGAAAGAAGTCAACAACCCATTGACCTCTCATGTCTATGGGATTCATGAGACAAGAGCCGAGAGTTCAACATCGAACCTCACAAAGCGACGAAAGAAAAAAGTGTTAGAGTTATCCTAGCTAGTGGTCATGCGCAAAGGGCACTGAAACAAGGGAGCTATACCCACATCGACACTTCAGGTATCATGGAATTGAGGAGAAAGAGTCGAGATCATAGACTCGTGAACCCATGAAGTCGCAAAGTTACGACAAGGGAATTTTGGTCATCAGGAGGTAAAGGGGCTCGTGCCTAGTGCTATTTGCATAGGAGAGCTCTTGAAAAAGGACCTGTGGATCAACAACTTGCAGATTCCAGCAGGGAATCCAAAAGAGCTGATTCATCTTAGTAGAAATAAAGAACGATCTTATGAAGCGGGCGTCGACCAGAGGGCCGAGTTGGTTTTTTTCTGCACCATGATTCCAAGAGATTTGACACAACCTTCTTCTGCCAATGGTGTAGCTATCCTACTTCAAAATGGGAAATAAATTCGATGAAAATGATTATATCAATAGCTATATTGCATTGTATTGATTACAATCACTATATCATTCAAATTGTTGGCTGCAACATAAATTCTTGACAATAGGAGATATGTAGAAAAACCTTCTCATCCAAGCTCAAGAATACATTTTGCTACCTATTTTCCTAGTTCTACATTACCATGATTTCCCCCTTTTGAATTTTCTCAAATCCCAAATAGTTGAAGAGCCTCCTTTACATAAGCATGATGTGCATATCATGGTAATAAGAGAACTTCCCACTAGGAGAGGTATTTCAAACTCAGATTTAAAGTTCTTGGTACATTTTATCCTCTTGACCTATTTTATCTGCAAGCATGGTGCATGCATAAAGGAGTGAACTGAAGGTCAATTCACTTGGCTTGAAGTCAACACATTGGATTTTTATAAATAAATTTGGTGCCTCCTTACCATTCCCATTAATTCATCATTCCCTAATTGTTGAATTGTATGAGAATTTGTTCCTTTTTAACATCATAACAAACACTTGCAGAGAATATTTTTATGATTCCACAAGTCACCTACAATGTGATAAGGAATTCCACATAGAGATATCTAATACTTGTAAATAAATCACATGTTCATTTTGAAGAATTTTCCTTAATGTTTTCCTCATATCTTTAAATTCCCTTGCATATTCCACATATAGACCCCACTTTAAACCTACTATGTTCTATTTGTAACCTTAATCCCTGAGAATTTTACTACTCAAATCATAATTTTGGGTGGATATATGGACTCTCCCATTCAATATATTTCCATTAACTACTTTATTTGTCAACTCTAATATCCAAGATGAAAGTTATAGTCATTTGAATATTTCTAATTTACCCCTTTTCCAGACTTAGAATTGTTTTTTGAAACTATATGCAATTTTTCCTATGTGGCATCTTTGTTGATGTGGCTACTGATGTGTCTTTATGGGTGCAAATGGCACCCTAAGGTGATTCCATGTCACTCTCTTGGCCACCTTGGCCCTACTGTTTTAACCTTTGATACCTTCCCCCTTCTCTCTCTTCCTTTCTCTTTCTTCCAGCTCCATATGGCACTCATACCTTTATCTTTCAGGCCCCACCATGCCTAATTGTCCACTTGTCACCCTGTCCGACCATAGATAGGACATGGTCCCACCTATTCTATCAGGTCTCAATGTGGTGTCCATTAATTGACCATGGGGATGGGTAGGTCCCATGTTGTGCCTTTACCTACGACACATGCAACTTATTGTCCCTTTGATCAAACAATGAAGAGTGAGGGAGATCGATGGTTGTGATCCATTTTGGCCCCCATGACTTGCCCAAATATTAATAAAAGGGGGGTTATGAAATATGGATCACATTGGTATGAGAGTGTTTGAGGTGATACTTCCCATCATGTCCACCCCCCCTTGGTGGTTTCCAAAACCACCAAGCTAGGATCCCATGGAAACCACCCAACCTCCAGGTCTGATCTGATGCCCCTTCCCACATGGCTCCCACGTTTTGTGCCACCATGAAGCCAATATTGCCTACCACCCTAGCATATTGGAACCACCACTATAAAATTTCATGTCACCACTTCCACATCACTTGACATGTTGCTCCACGTCACTATAAATAAAAATCCCAAATTTGCCAAAAAATTCAAATTTCCCCAAATTTTTCAAAAATGCATATTCTCCAAAATTTCTTGGTGTATGACATGGAATATTTGTCATTATCTTCTTATAACCAATTTCATTTCTTCAATCTACCAATTAAAACCATGTTTGATCCTTTGACATATTTGGGCATCAATCAATTTGAAATTCACAATGGAACTTGGATTTTTTTCCCAAATCCATCCATGGACAATTCTAAAACTTCTAAGTTGTGATGAATATGAATTATTGGGTTGAAGTTTTCTTTTATTTCATCCAGTTTACTCCAATTACTCAACCCATCCTCAATTATGGGCATGAATTCCACCCAAATTTGCTCAAGAATTGGGGTTCTTACCCATCTTTGCACTAGCTTCTCTGTAAACCCAAATTCGACAGTTTCTAGGCTTAACCACACCCAACTTAGAGGTTAAAACTGAGATTTTTAACCCATGAATTCAAATTTCACAAATTTACAAACAATTTCCCTAAATTTCACCTGTAATATTTTGTCAAACTCGTTGTCGACATCCTCTATTTTTATTTTTAAATCCACAAATGTCTTCTTCAACATGGTATCTCTAGCCCATGAAACGTGAATGTTGAAACTGTGGCTCTGATACCACTTTGTAACATACCAAAGACCCCACCTAGGCACCATCACTAAAAAAATCCTCTTTGACCATCAAAAAATATTCATAGTAGGCCTATGATACCACTTTGTAATGTCCCTAGCCTCTAGGATGAGCCACATTACTCTATAAACTTTTGTCATAGCTCTAATACCATTTAATCAAATAAACCATCCATCCTTCCTAAAGGCTCATACCAAATCCTCTATCTTAACCTTTGATTTCAATAGAAATAATAGGTCTTGCATATGCAAGAATTATGGAATTCTAACAACACACAATCCATGCATAATTATAAAAATTATAGCATATAAGAATTAAACATAATACAAAAAATAATTAGCATATAAGCACACATAAAATAGTACTTATCTTTTATTCAAAATCACCAACTAGTTGCAGAATTCAAAATTTCCTCCCAGACATAGACTACGATGTTCATTCACTCTCAAAAATAGGTCACCCTCAAGTTGGGGCTATGAATCCACCAGGGAAAAATCTGCCTAAGTCAAAATAAGGTCCAACAATGCAAAACTTAGTACAAGGACAATGGGAAAAAATATAGTAGTAGTTCCACCTCACAACCTCTTATTCTCCACAACTTGTCCCACCCTCACAAGTGTACCCCTTCTTTTCTCAATATTCCTTCATATTGACACTTCCCTTCCATGGCTTTAGAAATAGGATGGCTAATAAGTATCAGACCTCTTTGGCACTTGGAAAACAAGGCTTCTCTCTGTTGGAGTTACTTCAACACACCTAGGATTTATTTTTCCTAAGGTTTTTATTTTTTCATTAGTCATAATTAGTCATTATCCAGTGTCCTATATTTTAGGAGAGAATATTCCACTTGGAGAATATTCTCTTTCAGTTCACACTTCAGTTTGACTAGTTGAGTTGAGTTTAGATGTTTCATTGGGAACATCACCATGAAACATTGGGATCATCACAATGCTAATTTGGCCTTGCCTTGGTATCATAACCAAAGTGGTGCATTAGCCTTTATTAATTGATTTAACTCCTCACTACTTTCTGTTCAATCAATTAACTGAAGACTAGTTGACTAGTTAACTCAACTAGGTGGCAGTTCACTCTGTAATTGCCTGAGAGACTAGAATAGGTGGCAGTTCACTCCCGTAATTGTTGGTGTGTGTCCAAATCACTCTATAACATCAATATGGTGACTTGTTTCACCTCAATTCGAACTCATTGAGTTATACAAAGTATATCATGTGTAAATTATTCATTATTCATAACAATTAATGAGAATTCTTTCCATTCTTTCTCTCCTTCTTCTTCTTTTTCCAATTCTCTCTACAAATGTGTGTATCATTGTTTAGATAGATATATTATGTGTAGGTAAACACATTTACATGGTATCAGAGCCGATGGACTACTAAGAAAAAGCCACACCAAATTATTTTTTGTAGGTACAAAAGATTGAAGACAGCGAAAGATGGAATTCCAAAAAGAATTCATTCTTACACCTTACAACTATTTTTCATGGAAGGAGAAAATAGACATACATATCTGATCCATAGGGTTGTATAGTTTAACCATGAATATAGATACATAACTGACATCATCCATAGAAAAATCCAAGTACTTAAATCGCATGGATGAGGCACTCAGAACAATTTGCAGTCTTATTTCTCCCAATCTCCTTTTTCATATATCTTCCTGTAAGGCTCCCAATGAATCATGGAACATATTGGAGGGGATATTTGGAAGAAAGGAGGAGATGAGGGGACACATGCTGGAGGTGGAGATTCTCACATTGGATCCAAAAATCTTCGAGAATATCCAGGATTTCTTTACAAAATTCAAGGATTTACTGTCGCAACTCAAAGCTTGTGGGGTTGATAAATCGAAGGAGGAGAAACAAATGGTTCTCACCATTCTCTCCAAGATTGGTATTGAATTCTCAGTATTCATATCCACATTCCTAACTGTCATATTCACCTCTGGAGCCACCTGGAAGATGCCTTATCTTGAGGACTTTATCGAATCCCTAACATAAGAGAAAACCAAGCTGATCAACATGGGCGCAATCAAAGGCCCAAGGGTGCATGCACTCACTGTGCATGATGGCAGCCACAAATATCAGAAATCTAAAGATAAATATAAGAATAAATCTCATGCACATACGAAGAAGGAAGGGTACACAAAACCCTTCACTGATGCCTCCAGATCCAAAGAAGAAAAGGGAAGAAAAGGAGAGAAATGCACATACTATCACAAAGGATTCCATTCGGAATCTGCATGCATGAAAAACATATATATCTGATGTCTCATATAATTCATCAAAACAACCTTGGAGATTGCATCCCCAAGGGTGCAAAGAAGAAGAAGCCAGAAGATCTGAATTCCAAGAAAGGCAATTCTAGCCATGCCTTGATTGCAATCAACTCCTCTCCCGATGCTTGGATTGTAGATTCCGGAGAATCACATCACATGGTTGCCTTAGAAGAAGTCTATTCTTCTTTGTATTAATGCAAATGTACTCCTATTCTTATGGGGGACAACTCTTCTTTCGAAGTCACTAGCAAAGGAAGGATTGAACTCACCAACGAAAGCTTCGAGAACGTGTTGCATGTTCCCAAGCTTTCTGTCAACCTTCTCTCCATGTATCAGATGAAAAATTCTAGCACCGAAAATAAATACGTATTCACACCAAATTCTGTGGACATATACGACATGCAAACCAATTCCAGGGTTGCTACCAGTGAGGTAAATCATCAATCTAGATTGTATACATTTTCTAAATTCATTGAACCTGATTCTGCTTTACTGCTCACTCATGCTAATGAAAGTAGTAGGATATGGCATGAAAGGTTTGGACATTTGAATTTTAGATACATGAAATAGCTTAGAAAGCATAGATTAGTTGATGGTCTACTATACATGCTCTTCTCCAAGGGAGTATGTGAGGGATGTGTTCTCGAAAAACACCCTCAAGAAAAATTCATCAAAGGAAAGTCTCAACGAGCTTCTGCACCTTTAGATCTAATCCACAGTGACCTCATGGGTCCTTTTCTGCATACATCAATCAGAAAAGTGAGGTTTGTTCTCATTTTTGTTGATGATTTCTCATGTTTTATTTGGATCTAATTTCTCAGGAAAAAAGCTGAGGTCTTTCAACACCTCAAAGATTTCAAAGCTTTGGTTGAGACACGGTCCAGAAAGAAGATCAAATTCCTCTGAACTGATAACAGGGAAGAGTATGTCAATCATGAGATTTATAATATTTTCCATGAGGCAGGGATTTAGTTGCATCATGTTATCACCCCATAAATTATGGGAATCAACTGATGACTGGGATTTTATCTGTCTCTAGTATTTTATTGACAAATGATTTTTCATTCTGCAAAGAAAAAAGAAAAAGAAAAAGAAAAAGAAAAAGACAAGAAAAGAAAAAGAAGAAAAAAGAGAAAAGAAAAAGAAAAGAGGGCATAAAAGAATTAAAAGAAAAGCCCCATGCAATAAAAATGACTTGGCCATACCTTTCAAGCATGGCCAAGTTCTTTTAAATTTAATGTTGCTAGTTTAGTGAATAAATCTTACCAGACTGTCTAATCCTGGTCAGATAGCCCTTAGGTTAGTTTAGTGAATAAATATTACCAGACTGTCTAACCCTGGTTAGATAGCCCTTAGGTTAGGTTAGTGAATAAATCTGACCAGACTGTCTAATCCTGGTCAGATAGCCCTTAGGTAGAGTAATTTCTTAACCCAACAGTTTAATCTGGGTTAATTGTCCTAGGAAGACAGGTTAGCAAGTAGGTTAGTTGCTTCATTTGTTTCACCACCCATGTAACCATATTGATGAAAATACTACACCATGTACCCTTTGCCTAAGAATAGTTTAGTTGATGTCCCCTTGGTGGTGTCTATGTGAAAAATTGGGAAAAACCCATAAAATGCTTTATATCCTAAGTTTTTCCCCAAG
>JZKD02S1715773.1:354717-364956 GCA_000966675.3 Picea glauca | reverse complement strand
ACCTATTATTCCTCCATTGCTTTCTGTCACCTTCCTCCACAGCCAGTAGACCCCACTAACATATTGTTTATTGTAGGTACTGTTGCAGAGATGGCGCCAAAGCCAACACCAGCATAAGGAGAAGATAATCCTTTTCTTCCTCCTCTAGTCGACCTGGGAAAAATCCCGTTGGTTGATAAATATAGATTGATTGCAGATACCATTTGCGACTTCGATTTTTTAGATCTCCAGTCATGGCTCTATGAAGTGTTCCTAGATCAGAGCGACGAAATTGGACTCTGGGAGTCCAATTTACCCCTGTACCTTTTCCCCCAGATCCATCACTTCCCTGAATTTGCCCTCAAATTCCAAGCCCATTACATCCCCGACCAGAAGGCCATCGTCTCTTCATCTAGAGACGTCCTCTTCTTCATCACTCTCGAAGACATTGACCAAATGATGCAAATTCCCCGTGCTGAATCTGCGTCCCCTTTCAATTTAGAAATCCTCACTGAGTTATATCAGAAAATGACCTTTCCTCAGAGAGCTCAGATATTCGAGCTTTTCCTCCCCACTTCCGCTTAATTCCCTTCCACCAATCCCCCTTACCCTTCTTCCATGTTCTCCACCAAAGGAAACCAAATCATTTCTTCCCTTTGTGCCCTGCTTGGTTACTATTCTGACCAATGGGTAGATGAGCCCATCCTGGGTTTTCTGTCCATTTTCTCAAATGATGAAAATCCCACAACACAGTTCGACTATAGCACCTTCTTGGCCGATAATATTCATGAACAATTCATGCATTTTTCCATAGAGGGCATGTTCAGATATTCTTCCATACTGGCGTACATGTTCGTTTACTTTCAAGCTGACAAATTCAGTTTCTCCATGCAAAACATGGACGCAGACAAAAGGCCCCAGCCAGTCACAGCATGGACTTCTCTTTTGAAGTGTAACTCTACTGAATACGACTTCAAAGCTTTCATTGATCAGTTTTACCACCCTGTGGTAAGAATTTTGAGTGGAAGGCCTGAGCCACAAATAAACGATGAAGTCCAGAGAATTCTGCATCTCTCGGACAACGCAAAGACAGGAGACTGGTACCTGTACCAAAACCACACTGAGATTAGAGTTTTCGGGTGCGAATTGGCACCTTACAAACTACCTCAATATGTGCCGGTAAGAATATTTGCATTAGAATATATTAGACAGATAATGAATTCATATGACATTCATTATGTTTCCCTAAAAAAGAAGCAACAATTGAGAATCAAGGGGCAGATTGGTTCTTTCATCTGCAATAGTCGTAGCGCTGGGGAAGAAGCTGAAAAAATGTTGAAGGAGATGAAATTCTTTATGAGTTTCACATGGCACTATGATCCATGTGGGATCATTTCAGAAATGTGGGTGAGAAATAAAAATATCCCGTATGTACATGAGTCTAAGCCCGAGATAGAAAAGTTTGCAAATCAGACAGTATGGGTGCCTGACACCTTAGTCGAGATGGAGCAGCAACTTGAAGTGGAACAATAGGTTCCCTCGACGAGTGTGCCACCCACTACCACACCTCAGGTTCCTAAGGAAAAAAGGCCTCGACAGGAGTCGTCTCCACCTATAACAGAGGTGTCATCAGAGGAGTTCCAGATGCACACCAAGAGGCCAAAGACAGTTTCAATGCCTGGCGCGACAGTAGAACAAGAAGTCCCGCCTACCACAGTAATTACCACAGGGGTCAAGCCAGTCATTCTACCTTTAGGTTTGAGCCATCATAAGGCAATCACAACAGCAATACCAAAGAAATCCACAGATTCTCCCCTGGATACTCAGCCAAGCAAAATTGGGCCCAAGTTGGGTATTTTCGAAAAGTATGAATTGATCAAGAAGAAGAACCAGACCCTCACTAGCAGTACTTATGCCCAGTTTCAGAAGCAGTCGTCCATAGCTCAGCATAGGCTTCTTTCAGCATTTGACATAGAAAAGGGTAGGATGCACATGGCTTACCTCCAAGCATAGGTACCAAATCCCAAGGTGATCTTAGATTACAAAAGGGCCACCTTTGAATTCCAGGTGAAGGATGTGCATCCAGTAGATCATATGGATCTGCAAAAACAAACAGGGGAGATGGTTTTTCACACATTGGCACACGCTTCAACTTCTGCAGCAAAATTTCAGGTATCATTGAACAACGCTCAGACACAACTCAAGTTGGAGAAAATATCATCTTTCACAAAAGACAACAGAATCAAGATGTTGGAGGAGCTGGTCCTCAAGATCGGCTATGACCCTGCGAACATCAAGGCAGAAAAAGATATGATAAAAAAGAAAAATACTGACATCGCATCCTTAAGAAAACAGTTGAAGCTCCCGCCCACAAAGGACTCACAGGAAAAGGAGATAGCAGAGAAGGAAGGTGAGAAGAATGAGATGCTAAAGTTACTCATGGAGAAGAATGCTCAGCTCAAAGAGATGGAGGCTGAGATGGAGAGACTATTAAAGGAGAAAGAGCAGATGAATACAATGGAAGGAATTCCATTTAGTGCTATCCCAATTGCAGTATTGAGCACAGCAACAGTGACAACGATACCATGTGCAACACCAGTGTCACTACCAGAAGGAACAACAAACCTTGCCAAGTCCATGGAGAAGATGAACCTACAAGAGATAGAAATCAGCAGGCTTAAGAAAGAAGTGGAGAACCTCCAAGAGCGCAAGACTTCCTTCCATACAAGCCTATCCAAAGAAAAGCAGGTAAATGAGCATATCAGGAAGGAGTTACAACAGATCCAAAAGAAAACAATGGTAGGGAAGACTTTGGTTGAGGTCAAAGAGATTGTATGGAAAGACATCACCAAGTCCATAAATGAAATCTGGCCAATGATTCAAATCATGTTTGAGAAAAATGAGTTGCTCCAGAGGAGCAAATAGGTTGTTGAGAAAATCAGAGTGGAACTGGGAGACATGCCAGCACAAGCAAAAGAGATCATCAGGTTCCTGAATTCCAAGACCAAAGAGGAACTAGAAGAACTAAATATTGAGGATAGAACAAAGACTATACTTTAAATAAAAAGGGTTTTAACCAAGAGAAGTCTAATTCTTCAGCTTGAGGAAAAGGTTCAAGTCATGGATCAAGGAGTACAGAAGTTCTTCAATAAGATTGATGCTCTCCAAAAGAAAGGCCTACCTGGTCTGAAGCTCATTAATGACAAACTAATGACACTCCCTGATTACACCATTGACAATTTTAATTCTCAATGTGACAACTTCTTCTTCAAGCTTTTGAACCTCTTCTTCTTTCTTCATTATCTGAGACTTCATAACTTCTTTTGTTCTTTTCACTTTTTCAAGATGAATTTTTAATATGATTATTTCTTCTTCAAGTCCTTTCTCTTCTTGACCAAAACCTTCCTCAAGTTGGTTTAGATCGATAGTTCTTTCCTTAAGATGATCTATCAATATCTTCTCTCTCATTTATGCTTCTTCCTTCTGTGTTGCTAGGTTGGTTTCCAAACACTTCTTTTGATATTCAATATTTCTTCGATCTTTCCGGCTTCTTCTAGCTGAGTTCTTAAGTTCTTGATGACCCATTGGGATTCTTCAAAATTGTGAACATTTTCCTTTTATTTCATCAATTCTTTCTTAAGTGAATTGTTTTCTTCTCTTAGTTGATATAAAGAACTAATCAATTCCTTCTTATAATTGTCTTTCTTTTAATTTAGTTTTTCTAAATCATTTCCTTCATGGAATTATACTTCAAGATGTCCATGTTTTTCACAATTAAAACAAAACAACATACCTCTGGTGATTATGTACTCTTCATCTTCTGAATCTGTTTCACATGGTGAACATAATTCTTCTTGATTTGCATATGCATCTTATTTGACATTTTCTAAATCTATGATGGGTGAATAATATATGTCATGTAACTTATCCCAAAGTTGTTTTACTGATGAACATTTACCAACCTTTTCTCTTACCAGATTAGGTAATCCTTCCCAGATGAAATCCATTACTATTTTGTTATTCTTCCTCAATTCACTCTTGGATGCAGTCTTTTCCCTTTTTGAACTATCATATCCTGCAACAAGTTATAGCCAAATATAATGTCCTTGTTCCTATAAAATTACTTTCGCACATTAAACATTGGTACTCCATTATGACCATTAAACATTGGTACTCCATTCTCAGAATAATCCATGATCTCCTTCCACTAGTTAAATTGTTTCCTAAAGGAACCTCCTTTGATACCAATTGTTTGATTATTGAGAGTGAGGGTGAATTAGTAATAGAGCCATTTAATCCTTTTTAACCATATAATCCAAGTGTTATATCAATGTATCATTATCATCCAATAACTACAGAGTAAATAAGCAATGAAAAAATGAATAGGCATACACATACATAGTACACTAGTGTTTTATGTGGAAACCCAAAGTGGGAGAAAACCATAGAATGATTTATCTTATATGTCTTGAAAAATTACGTTCATTAGAAGCACCAAATTCCTTTGTTTTCTAGCTGCAGCTGGAAGGAAGCTCCAAACCCCCAGTTTCCCAAGCTACAACCAGAGGGAAGCTCCAACTCCCCAATTCTATGGCTACAACCATAAGGAGGCTACAACCCCCTATGTTCTCTGGCTACTACTGGAAGGTGGATACAACCACCTGTCCTTGCCCCGTACAACCACCTTGATGTATAAGTAGAATGATGGAACCACTATCACAATATCACTATGAGATATACTGCTCTAAACCTGTACCAATCAACCTGTAATCAACGTGTACCATAAACAAGTGCATCAAACATGCACCAACCTATACAAAACCTATACCATGAACAAGTGCATCAACCATGCACCAAACCTATACCATGAACAAGTGCATCAACCATGCACCAAACCTGTACAAAACTTGTACCATGAACAAGTGCATCAACCATCCACCAGTCCTGTACAAATAACCTGTCCAAATAACCTATCACAAAAACTTGTCTCATCAATATTATCAACCAAATTAGATCTACTCACCAAGATCAATCACCAAGACAACTCTCAAATATGTGCATCAACCAACCATAACACAACAACTCATAATCATCACCAAGATCGATATGAGCTTCTAATAATATACCAATACAAGTATGCTACATCATCCATAAACCATGTGTCAACAATACTACTAACAAGTTCCTCCAACCATGTACCAAGTATGTAACAATCATGTATCAACAACTCATCAACTAGGAGTCATCAAGATGTACCAACATCATCAACTATACACCTCATGTATGTGCCAACTGATCAACTACTTGTCCCAACCATGTACCTTAACCAAATGACCTCATCAATTTCATTATCCAAACATGATTTGTAAATATATCACATATCTGGTGTATATGATCACATACCTACAAACCTTCCTTAACTTTAACAACAAGAGACTAGCATTTTCATCAAACTTCTCTTTAGTCTCACATGACTAGTTTTGGATTAGTCAACAAACCTAAATTGAAATAATCATAAGTTTGTACCTGTAAAAAATAAAGATTTGAAACTGATAAAAAATGTTCTTCAGTGTGTTTTATGCAAATCATCCAGGTGTCACTACTTGGAACCTCTCAGAAAAGGATTTATAGAAAAAATGGCATACCTTGTTGAATTTTGGCTTTTCCTAGAGAGTGACCTTGTAGAGCATGCCCCACACGGAATATTTGTTGAATATATCTGAAACTGTTAAAAAATATACTAAATATTGTACTCTAACCAACACATTTTGTCTTACTGAATTTGGGTTTGTTATGAAGAAGTTGTGATGTTTTTACCCAAAACACATGTTTTAGACTAGTTTCAGGACTAGCCATAAACCCTATTTTCCATGGAGTGTAACTCCAAAAATAAAACGACACACACGATGAATTTTTTATCATAGAGACTTGGATATGTTTCATCAATGGCATGCAAATTTCACAACCTGACTCATTCTAGAAAAAAAGTTATTTCTGAAATGATGAGACGACCTATAAATAACATACCTTAGAAAACATCATCAAAAGAATTTATCCTTCATTGAATTCTGGCCTTCTTTTCTTCACCTTCCCTCAAAATTTTAGCTTAGATATCCTTTGGTCACCTCATACACCTATATATATTCAATATTCTCAAGTGTGATCTAAAATGAGAGAGCCTTACCTCTTATTTATACTCTCCAAGTAGCTTCCTTAAAAACATCTTCTAGGTCACTTTGCCCACTTTTCTTATTTTAGGGTTAACCCACTTCTAATTTCTCCATTAAAATTATTATTTAAATAATTTATTTTGTATTCACTTTGAATTATAGTACACTCATAACTTCACTTTATTATTTACCTTCTAAAATCTCTTAAATCACTTTGACTACTTTGACCTTTTGGGGCTTCTAGATGAAATATCAGGCTCCTCCAACTTCGTAAGGCCATAACTCTCAAACCATGAGTAGTTATGTGAAGTTCCACATACCAATAGAAATGGAATGAAATGAAATATCCATATAGAATATTATTACTTTAAAATATATCAAAATTCATACCATTATTCGTCAAAGAATCTTGGGTCCATTACCCAAACTTGGGTTCTCCAACTTCTTATGGCCATAACTCTCTAACCGTGAGGAGTTATGTGACGTTCCACATACCACCAGAAATGGCATGAAAAGCACTATCCATATAGGATAGTTTCACTGAAAATTTTACTGACCTTCATCTCATTATTTCACAAGTAATCATGGGTTATCTAACCATACTTCTAGGATAACTCAATCCGCAAAGCGTCTTCCCATGAGCGCTTTCACCATAAGGGAACCACTTTGGAGTTCATCCATTTGTACTTATTATCAACCATGAAAATATAATAATGAGTCATATTTAGATCAAACAAACTTGGTTCCATTACCCAAACCTTTGTGCTACCAGGTTTTCTTCAAGGGTTGACATCAATGACAACCAACCTTAATCAACAATCTCCCCCTTTGGCATTGATGGCAACACTCTGATAAAAAACTGAAATTATGTCATGCAATACTGAAGTCATATAACTCATGCTCCCCCTAGAAACATTGCTCTGTCCTCTGCATTTATGTGAGCATTTCTCCCCCTAGAACCATTCCTCTGTCCTCTACATCTGATGAATCTCTCACCCTTTGTCATCAATGGAAAAGGTATATTTCCATCTTGGGTTGCTCCCGCTGACTGACTTGTCCTCTTTATGGTGCTTCCTCATGTACACATAATACATATAATATAAGCATCCAAAATAATTCATTTTGGAGTAGAAATAACTTTGAGTCTCGGGCGAAGATACTCAAAGGCTTCCCATGGAAGTGGTTTTGTAAAGATGTCTGCCACTTGTTCTTTTGTGCCCACATACTCAACTCTGATGTTGTTTTTTGCAACCTACTCCCGTAGAAAGTGATACTTGATTGGAATTTTCTTCATATTGGAGTGCATCATTATGTTCTTTGAGATACCGATGACACTTGTATTATCACAATATATTGGAATGGGATCATCATACTCAACATGTATATCTATCAGAGTTTGCTTCATCCAAACCTATGTACAACATGATGTTGCTGCAATATAATTTGCCTCAGCTATAGATAAAGATACCAATGATTGTTTATTTCTTAGCAATGATACTAAAATATCACCCAAGTAGAACATTTCTCCACTGGTGCTTCATCGATCATCAATACAACCTGCCCAATTTGCATCTGTGTAGGCAATAAGTTATAGATACTTTCCTTTTGGATACCATAATCCAAACTCTTTTGTTCCTTTGAGATATCTGAAAATCCTCTTCACTGATAATAGATTTATTTGGTGCTACCTGAAATCATACCACCTATCCAACTATGATGTAGGACCATTGCCCCATGTCAGCAACATGCCAGCCAACCAACACATCTAGCATGCATTTAATGGAGAAAGGGAGAGGCACGGCCCTTTCAATTTTGAAATTCAAAATTTCAATAAATGTTGTAAGGATTTTAATGCCAGACCATGCCTTTGTACAGGTAGTGGTTGAGGTTTCCTTTAATGGTTGCATGTAGAAAGCCCAGGACGTACTCAGGACTAGGAATCAATTTATGTAATGTAGTCGTAGGAGCCACTCTGTGATAGCGATAACTCAGAGACGATGATTGAGGATAAGATCATGGGAGCCCTCATTTTTTAATTAAGAAATTAGAGTAGATAATTAGGAGGAGAGACCAGAGCAAAGAGGTCTTGAGAGAGAGATGAGACTTGTTACAGTCTAGCCTTTGTAAACACCTTGTATAGGAATTTCTGAATTAATAGAAGAGCAGTTTTTCCTACCATGAACTGTCTATATGTGTTTGCATGTTTTTATGCATTTCATGTTTTAAATGCATAACTGGTGAAGTAATTCAAAAGTTTCAATTTCTTCTCATCTTTGAGTTTCTGAGTGCAAGGAGTGCACATATTCTGCAAGGTGTGCATTGACAAAGGTGAGGTAACCTCAGGAAATCTCAAGGGGGATAGTGTTGAACCTTCATCAGTAGAGGTGCAAGGAGTGCATAGGAAGGAACTCTGTTTTGAGTTCAGGGAAGACAGAACTACTAAAGGTTCTGTAGAGCTCTTCCAAGAGGGCATTGAGAGAGTGCATAGAGTGCACTAGAGAACTCTATTTCGAGTTCTGAGGAAAGGGAAGTGTCGAAGAGAAGACACTCATAGAGTTCCTGAATACTCTGTAGGCTGTGAAAGGTGTGCATCGAGAAAAATAATGCCAGGTGGGAATAGGGAGTTTTATTTCCAAGAAAACTTTTCAGATCTAAGTTTAGAGAAATACTCAGTAGGACCAAGAGTGTATGAGAGTGGACTTGTCCTAAGCCCATAAGCTCAAAAGAGAAAGCACGAGAAGACCGTGCGCAAAGGAAACCTTTCGAGGTTTCTGAGTTGACAAAGCTCAGGAAGGGGAGCATTTCTATAACACAGACAATACCTAAAGGAATTGGGCTCACAAGGGAAGCATCGAAGGCTGAGACCTTCGAGCGTTAAATTTATTCCAAGGGAAGGGAAGAGGCATAAGAACAAAAGGAGGAGCACAACTGTCGTTGGATCGTCACTGGGAGGAAAGATATGGACCATTGAATCTACATCCAGGCATAGAGGAGGAGAGAACATAGGATTTGATAAGATCTAAGTCGTTAGATCTGGGAGCGAGGATCAACATCTATTGATCTCGAAGTAAGGGGTGCTCATTTTAAGTTTTTGTCATTTCACGAACCGGGAAACATAAGAGGGAGTGTCTTTCGACTCCCAGAGACGTGAAACTATGAAAACACGTCAACCATTGGATCTGGAGTGCAATGGACCAAAAACCGTTGGATCAAGGATACATGCACGGGATTTAGTCCCTAGGAGGTGCACAGAAGATCAAATCACGACCGTCAGATCTCGCATAAAGGACCGATAGCCATCAGATCTGGAAAGAGGAGAATGAGGTTTAACCCTCGTAGAAGCAAAGGAGAGGACTCGACAAAATCCTGAAAGCATCATGACCATCCACAGGAGGATACATGGCAAGTGCTCAAGGTTTCTAGAAAAGGCCCGAAATATTTCGAGCCATCGATCGAGTTAGATCATGGTCATCGGTTCCAGAAGGACCTGGGCTGTTGATCTCTCAGCAGAGAGATTTTGGCATTTTATGGAATGGAGATTCGAAAGACAAAGGAGCGGGACCCTTGCATCGTGATTTCCTGAATCATGAAACCCTGAAAGAACCATGATCGTTATATCAAGGAGGGCTCAGAGACATTGATCTTGTAGTAGATACGATTTCGGACTTTCAACAACCGAGAGTTGGAGGGACAAGGAGTTAACCCCTCCACATCACTGAAACGTGAAAAACTGAGGAGTCGGTTCGATGTTAGTTGCTGGTCATGGGCTGGAGGTCATATGAGTCAGGAGTGAATATAGGAGGTAGTGGGAGCCATGATCTATTTTGGGGTTCGATGATTCAAAGGAAAAGGATCCTGGGAGAGCTCGCATGGAGGAGTCTCGAAACCCTGAAATGTGAAAGGTGTGTTATTTATGCCTTGGGTCATAGCCCAAGGTCACCAGATAAGAAGGGGATAGTTGGAAAGGAATCAATGTTTGTTAGGATATTTAGACACTTAGGAGTTAGTTAAGATCTACTTGGTTTAATATGTCATTAGGTAAAAGTGTGTTTCTTTAGTATGCATTAGTATGCATTTGTAGTTAGGAAAT
>JZKD02S1715773.1:312573-335829 GCA_000966675.3 Picea glauca | reverse complement strand
ACCAAAAACATGTAAACACCACATAGATCTCAAAAAGTATACTCATGTATATATATAGGTCCACAGTGCCATCTGAATGTTTACATACAAAAAATACACATATCCGCAGGCCAATGCAACACCTCGGTACAAAATGAGCTCACCAGCCTATATACAAATATATATATATATATATATATATATTACATCAAATGCCTCAGAGCACCACTCATGATGCCTCTAGAGCACCACCGCCTGCTCCTCCCTCAGGTGGTGGAAGCCCACCACCTCCTTCCCCAGGAGGTGGTGATCCACCCCCTGCTGTCCCCTCCTACCCCAGCGTCAGTCGTCCGATCGTCAATGCAGCAGCCATTGCTGCTCGTTGTACTATGGCTCGCCATGGTGGCGGTACCCCCACACACTACTCCAAGAAAGTCTCATCTTGGATGCGAGACCATATGCGCTCAGGCACCTCCTGTAATATCGTCTCCAGACGATGGCGTATGTCCTCATAATCAGCTCCGGCCACCACCAGAGGAGCATGTGATAGCCCAACACCAGGGTCATCAAACCAACACCTCCTTGCTGCCCTTTCTGGCTCAGCTGGTCGCACCGCGACCTCATCACGCCAACGTCTCTCTCCCTGCGGCGGTCTCTCCAGTGCTCGCTGCAACTCCACCTCACGCCTACGAGCTTCCACATCTGCACATGCAAGCAAACAATAGATAGTATCAGTATCTATATCATATACATATGGACTACTATCTCAAACAAAAAATAGAAAAAACATACACATAAACACCAAACATACCTCGATGATCAAAAACCTTCCCTGGAGGTAGCACCATGTCCGGATCATCTCGGAAGTCCACCCCAACATAGGGGTAATGTAATATCACTTGCAGCATCTATTTCCATACCTACGCTGCCTTTGCAGAAAAGAAGTGGCCACCTTCGCCACCACCATGGCGAAGCAACACAGTCAACCACCACCTCAACCGTGACTCTCACACCCCAAGTGCCCCCAATAGAATCCTTAAGTGCAACATCGACACCCTCTCTAGAAACCAAGACACTAGGATTGACCCAAAGGAAAACTCCCCCGTATCGGTGGATCGACAGTGGTCGAACTTCCCCACCATCCTCGCATGCCGCAGCATCCCCCAAGTGAAATGCTTGCCGGCCAAAACTCTCTCCAGCACCAGAAGCTGGCCACCACTAATCCGCTGGGTCTCCAGTGACCCATATACTTGCACAATCATCACTATTATACATCGATGCACCAGGGAATCTATAAACACAATGCTCACAACTATCCTAGACATAAAGTTTTGACCCGAACAATATCTCTGGCCAATAGTCACAAGTTGTGTATCCCTAGGCAGCACCGTCTCTGTCGATAGGGGAGTTCCCCGAAAGGGAAGCCCAGTCAAGAAATATACATCCTCCACCGTAGTGAAGGGGATCTGCTCTCCTTGCATGAGGAAGCAGTGCAGCTCCAGACTCCACATCTGGATCAGGAACTATAGGAGATACTCTTGTGCCCGTATCAATGGCCACTCAAAGAACTTTAGCAACCCACAGGCTGCCAAAGTCGCATGCACACCTAGCCCCTCAATGGCCATGGTGTCTCGCAACTGAGACCAATATCTCTCTCGCCACCCCACCAGCATCGTCACAACCATCCACCTGCAAACAACACAGAGTCCTATATCATCTCAAGAAACCATCAACAACATCAAAAAGACTCGTTTTTATACACCTCAACCTTGCCTCCTAGGTGCAGTTTTGTTACCCACAGGCGCGCACACATGCGTGCCTGTTCACTACACAAGTACGCACACATGCGCGCCTATTCACTACACAGGTGTGCATGTGTGCACACCTATTCATTACACAGGTGTGCATCAGTGCACACCTATTTGCTTCACAGGCGCACTCCCAAGTGCACCTATTCACCATACAAGCGAGCACAGATGCATGCTTATTCAACCTACAGACGCAGACTTGTGCACACTTGTTCAACTCATAGGTGCGCCCTTAGAGTGCACCTTAAATCTCCTCTACTGCGCCCCCATGCACATATATCCAATGTATAGGTGTGCACATGTGCGCGTCTATTACCAGATTGCCCATGCATGTGGGGCCCATGTCCCCTAGATATCTCTGTACGACCCCCCATATAGCCCCTACCCAAAAAATGAAATCCTATTTCTATGCAAGATGATCAAACCACTAACTTGAAGCTCGCTAATTGCCAATCGGATGCCTCGTCCTTCCTGAATCTCCAAAACTCCTATGAAAACTGCTCGTCCAGTCACTATTGCAGCAGGTACAAATGAGGTGGAAATGTGGGCCCTACAACTATATATAAGCCTTTTTTCCAAACTTCCACTCACCATTCCATGAGGCCACGGTGTCCATTTTTCAATCCGTCTTCAGCCACATGATCAGCATCCCGTCATCTACATCACAACAGTCCCTAAGCCTCTTTTCATCCTGAGCCCTTGGGGTGCCTTTTCAGGTACGCATGTGCATATTTACGTTTATCAAATACATGCTCATATCTTCGATTCTCTTCAGATATTGTTCACTTCGGGTATTTGTTTTTCATATGTGTAGGTACTTGGTCATCATACATCGGCACAACCCCTTCAGGTATATACTCAGCACTGGCATGTAGTCTTTCCCTCTGTATCGCACTTACATTTTCAGTCACACCCTCTAACATTTGCCTCTAGGATCCCCATTCCTAGCTCTGTAGTACCCACAGCTCCATTTGCATCTTCGGTACTGTTACCTGGTAGCATTCTTACCCAGATGAGTTTTCCCATTCATAGCACCTTTTGACACTTTTGACACTCATGTTGTTTTTTCAAAACTATTTAGGGATGGGAGTCCCGATAGTCTTTCATCATATCGTGAATCAACCACATACTCCTTCTCCTCATTTTGCTATCTTTCCCACATGGACTTCCAGATTATCTCTTCTCGGTTCTATTTCTTAACTGCACCTCTACAATATCATGAACCCTCCATTTCATCCACAATTAGTTTGTCCATCTGCAAACCTACCTTCATTTCACCTACCTCATACAAAAACTCACCAATGGGGACCCCATCCTTCATCATTTTTCCAAGCCAATTATGCCCTACATGGGCCACCCATATCACACTAGGGCACCCGTTTCTATATTTGTACATTTCTCCCCAATTATTCATTATTTATTGTACAAACACCTTTATTTTCAGTCATTACATTACCCTTTTTTTTTCGTCACCTTTGGCGACCTGCTTCCCTCTTTTTTGGCCAGTCACAACCCATGTCACCCTTGGTTGGAGCACTACTTATCATCTTCCCTTGCCCGACATCGTCCATATCTTCAGAGTACCCCATAGGTCACTTACCTCTACCCTCTGAATTTGTTCACTTTGTCACACCTCTGACACAACTTATCCCCGGTCTTGTTATCCCTCTGACACTCGACCTCATTGAACGGTTGTGGCCACTTTTTATCTCATACATCCTCCAACCAAGGGAAGTCTTGAGTCTTCCCACATCTTGACTTCATCGATGTACCTCTACCACTTCCTCACCTCACCTAGTAGATTTCACGAAGCCATTTGCTTTTGGGAGTCGTATCCCCCTTTTTGTCGACATCAGCACAATTTTCCAGAAAGGCGACAGTGTCTTGATTCTCATTATCCATTTAGTGAAATATCTCGAATGGCACAGGGTGAAACACCATTGCTCCCTGATTTCGTTGAGCCCCATAACATTCGACACCAACACTTTCACATGTTATGGTGGGTCTTACTTTGCAACTATTGCAGTTAGTTCTTTTATTTGCCGAAGACCTCTGAACTTGGCAGGGCTATCAATGCCCACATCATCGCCGCTACTTATTACCACGATCAATGCCTACTATTCAGAGCATGTTCATTTGTAGAATTGTCTTTTGCCTCTATCATGACTACCCCCGAGGGCATTGTAGTTGTCTACACCAACACTTCAATCATCTTTTTTCAGAGTTACATGACACGAGCATGGGGCATGCCCACCTCGTTTGTACATAATTTTCTATTTTACACACCTCATAGAAGGTCGAGTCCTACCGATTCTTTTTTTCCTCCAACAGATCGCTCTAAACAATCCCACTATTTCTCTATCTTACAACAACATTCTCAGTAGAATAAACATTGATGGATTTCAGCTATATGTATGTTCCTAACCTCATCCATCATGGGGCATCTGTTATCACTGAAATTTCGTCTGCACATGGTTACAAGAACTCAACATCGTCAAACAGTGATGAAGTCATCCATGGACCTGAATTAATACCACAACATTCAAAAAAGGTCAAAAACTATACAGAGTAGTGAAAAATTGAAGAGCGCTTTGTAGACATTGGGTGCGTGTGCGCATGCATGGAACAGGAATGTAAAAATCGTGCACAGGCACACGATGCGCGACTGCTAGCACAAAAAGTCATGCACCTGCTAAACGATGCATTTATGGAAGTGGTTAGCCTCCCAACTACTTATGGTTCATCTCCCAAGCCAATTTGACCCTCAAATCTGGGCTGAATCCGACTGGTGGGTTGGTCAAAGACCTAATAATTCCCTAATTGGCCTCTTTTCACACTACAAAGTAGTTAAACAATAACCCAAATGAATACTATAAAAAGACATGGATGCACCTCATTTTCTCAAGGAATTCAAAGTAATGTTATGCTGCCTCTATTGTTTTGAGGACTCCATCCTTGACATAAGCATATTGGCACCATTACATTGGACAATCCACCTCACCATTGAGTGGATTTGTAAAGAGTTCTTTCATCACCATTTTCCATTTTCTTTGTTGTAAGAAGAGCTAGCTAGTGAGGGTCCAAGAGCCTTCCCTTGGAGGAAGAAGGGACTCATAGTCCCCTTTCTTCTTGGTGTTTTATTTTCATCAATAGATCAGCCTCAAACATTGGTGACATGGGTCTTTTGGTTCTTTTTGTTTCTATGTCCCTATACTCATGAATTTTGTTTTTATTGCATCTCTTAGTTTAATTCTTAATTCTAGTTTTTGTTTTCTTTATCTAACTCTTTTCTCTACAACTTTCTTGCTCACCAGACCCAACTAAGATTGAAAGCACCTCTATTCTTCTCACCAAGGTGATGAAAGAGGCCCAACACCCTAAAACCCCAAAACGTGAAAGGTGTGTTGTTTACGCCTTGGGTCATAGCCCGAGGTCATCAGATAAGAAGGGGCTAGTTGGAAAAGAATCAAAACCGATGTGTCTGTTGGTTCAGAATAGAGAAGAGCACCGAAAAGTTTGATGTAGAGTTTGTTGTCTACACTTCCTTTTTTTAACCCCGCCTTCTTTAGATATTTATCCAGTCTAGAGTACTATTCTCTAGGAGCCTTTTTTAGACCTTACAAGGCCTTCTTCAATTTGCACACATATTTTGCATTCTCTGACAACTGAAATCCTTTTGGTTGTTCAATTTAGACTTTTGATTCAATTTACCCATTCAGAAAAGATGATTTTGCATCCATATGATACACTTTAATATTTTTGGAGCATGCATAAGCTAAAAGCAAACAAATTGCTTACATATTTCTAGAAACTAGGGAAAATGTCTCTTTAAAGTTGATTCCTTCAATCTGTGCATATCCTTTACATACCAATCTAGATTTTCTCCTTGTAAACTGTCCATATTCATTCAATTTATACATGAAAACCCATTTTGTACCGATCACATTCTTATTATTTGGTCTTGGAACCAATTCCCAGGTGTCATTTTTCTCTATTTTATCCAATTCTTCATCCATGGCCTTATTCCAAAATTCATCTTTGTTGGCTTCCTCAAAACAGTTTGGTTCAGTTGTAGACAATAGTGCTAGGTGTGTTTGTTCTTGTGAATGGATTATTCTTCTAGTCTCAACTCTTTCATCTTTGTTTCCGATAATCTGACATGAAGGATGATTCTTCTGTACTTGTCTGCTAGGTGTCTTTGGAGACACTTGTTGAAATTTCTCTTCTACTTATGTCAAATTCTCTTCATCTTCCTCTTCTACTTCTTTTTCATATTTTTCTTCCCTTTTGAAAGGTTGTTCCATTGATTTATTTTCTTCTTCCTTCGATTTTGGTCTGCCTATTTCATCAATTGTTACATTGATTCTTTCCACAACTTTGTTCAATCTCAGATTGTAAGACTTGTAATCTTTCCTTGTACTTGAGTAACCAACAAGTACTCCTTTGTCCACACAAGATTCAAACTTTCCCATTCTGCCATCTTCTCTTTTGATGTAGCATTTTCTTCCAAAAACTCTTAAGTGCTTCACATTTGTTGGTCTTCCTTTCCATAGCTCGTAGGGATTTTTGTTAGTGTTGTTTCTAAGCATTACTTTGTTTTGAATGTGAAATTTTTTATGCACTGCCTCTGTCCAAAAAATATCTGTCAATTTAGAATCCATTAGCATTGTTTGAGCCATTTCCTGTGTAATTATCATCCATTATGATAATTCTCCTTTTTCTTTGAACCAATCTATGAATCCATGCTCTCATCCACTATCATATATTTTTCCAAACCTACTAAGTGTTCTTAAAAATCCATATCTTTCCATACTTACCAAGACTCTACTTGTGCAACTATAACACTAACCCATTAATCACTATGTTATCATGAAGTCTTGATTAATCTATCAAAATATAGTTCTGCTAACTAATTTCTTTGAATATTCCTTCTCAAACTCTGCAAGCTGCTCAAAGGATGGTTCTTTAGTCTGTCATAGCTATCACATAGACTTGTTGGATTACTGAGAGGGGGGTGAATTAGTAATCGCGTAATTATAATCATTTTTCTCCAAACAATCCAAGTGCTATATCAATGTAGAATTATTATCCAATAATGAGCAATAAGAAATGAAAAATCGCACACATACACAATACATTAGTGTTTTACATGGAAACCCAAATCGGAAGAAAATCATAGAATTCTTTTTCTTATATGTCTTGAAGAATTACATTCATTGGAAGCACCAACTTCCTTTGTTTTCCATTTGCAACTTGAAGGAGGCTCCAACCCCCTATTTTATCAAGATACAACCTAAGGGAAGCTCCAACTCCCCAAATCTCTGGCTACAACCAGAAGAATGATACAAGCCCCTATGTTCTCTAGCTACAACCACCTATCCTTGCCTCGTCTAATCGCCTTGAAGTAGAATTAGAATAATGAAACCACTGTCACATTATCACTATGATATATAACACTGTAAACATGTACCAATAAATTTTAACCATGCATCAACCATGCATCAACTTGTACCTCAACCTGTAATCAACCTGTACCATAAACAAGTGCATCAACCATGCACCAACCTATACCAAACAATCTGTGATCAATCTGTACCATAAACAAGTGCAACCAACCATGTACCAAGTATGTACCAATAATGTGTCAAGTAATCATCAAATATGACTCATAAATATGTACCAACATCACCAACTATACACCTCATGTATGTGCCAACTCGTCAACTACTTGTCTCAACCATGTACCCAACTTGTACCTCAACCAAAATCCCTCATCAATTTTATCATCCAAATATGATTTGTAACTTTGTAATAGACCTAGTTTATATGATTACATACTTGCAAATATTCCTTAACTTTAACAACAAGAGACTAGCTTTTTCATCAAACGTTTCTTTAGTCTCACAAGACTAGTTTTGGATTAGTCAACAACCCTAACTTGAAATAATCATAACTTTGTACCTATAATGAATAAAGATATTAAACTGAAACACAATGTTATTCAATTTGTTTTATTCAATTCCTCCAAGTATCACTACTTGGAACCTCTCATAAAAGGAGTTATAGCAAAAATGACACACCTTGTTGAATTCTAGCTTATTCTAGAGAGCGACCTTGTAGAGCATACCCCACATGGATTATTTGTTGAATTTATCTGAAAAAGTTACAAATAATACTAAATACTATACTCTAACCAACATATTTTGTCTTACTGAATTTGGATCTGTTATGAATAATTTATGATGTTTTACCCGAAACACCTATGTTTGACTAGTTTCAGGACTAGCCACAAACCCTATTTTCCATGGAGTGTAAATAAAAAAATACAGTGACCCACAAGATGAATGTTTTAACGTAGATAATGGGATATGTTTCATCAATAGAATAGCAATTTCATGGTCTGAATCATTCTATAAAAAAAATTATTGCAAAAATGGTGAGATGACATGAAAAAAACATACCTTAGAAAGCGTCATCAAAAGAATTTATCCTCCCTTGAATTCCGGCCTTCTTTTCTTCACTTTCATCAAAAAATCATCTTAGATATCCTTTTTTTCCCTTAGAAACCTATAGGTATTCAATATTTGCAAGTGTCTCTTAAATGAGAGAGCCTTCCCTCTTATTTATACTCTCCAAGTAGCTTCCTTAAAAACATCTTCTAGGTCACTTTACCCACTTTCCTTATTTTAGGGTTAACCCACTTCTAATTTATCCATTAAATTTATTATTTAAATCATTTATTTTTTATTCACTTTGAATTATAATACACTCATCACTTCACTTTATTATTTACCTTCTAAAATCTCTTAAACCACTTTGACTACTTTTACCTTTTGGGGCTTCTAGATGACATAAGAGGGTCCTCCAACTTTGTAAGGCCATAACTGTCAAACCGTGAGGAGTTATGTGAAATTCCACATACCACTTGAAATGGAATGACATGTAAAATCCATATAGAATAGTATTACCTACAAATATATCAAAACACATACCATTATCCATCAAACAAACTTGGGTCCATTACCCAAGCCTGGGTTATCCAACTTCTCATGGCCATAACTCTCTAACCGTGAGGCGTTATGTGACATTCCACATACCACCGGAAATTCCATGACAATCACTATCCATATAGGATAGTTTTACTAAAAAATTCACTGACCTTCATCTCATTATTCCACAAATAAGCATGGTTTCTCTAACCATGCTTCTAGGATAACTCAATCTGCAAAGCATCTTCCCGTGAGGGATTTCACCATAAGGGGATCACTTTGGATTTTATCCATATGTACTTATTATCAACCATGAAAATACAATAATGAGTCATCTTTACATAAAAAAAAATTGGGTCCATTACCCAAGCCTTTGTGCTACCAGGCTTTCTTCAATGGTTGAAATCAATGACAACTGACCTTAATCAACAATCTCCCCCTTTGGCATTGATGGAAAAGCTCTGATTAAATATTAAAATCATATCACTCATTCTCCCCCTGGATCCATGCCTCTGTCTCATGCTCCCCCTAGAGCCATGCCTCTATTCTAAGCATCTAATAAATCTCTCCCCCTTTGTCATCAATGGAAAAGTTATATTTCCATCCAGGGCTGCTTACCCTAACTAAACTGTCTTCTTATGGTGCTTCCTCGTGTACATATAATACATATAATATAATAATTCAAAAAGCATTCATTTTTTAGTAGAAATAACTCCAAGTCTCTGGCGAAGATATTCAAAGGATTTCTGTGGAAGTGGTTTTGTAAAGATGTCTGCCACTTGTTCTTTTGTGCCCACATACTCAACTCTAATGTTCTTTTCTACAACTTGCTCCCGTAGAAAGTGATACTTGATTGGAATGTGCTTCATCTTGGAGTGACTAACTGGGTTCTTTGAGATACTGATGGCACTTGTATTATCACAATAGATTGGAATGGGATCATCATACTCAATGTGTATATCTGTCAGAGTTTGTTTCATCCAAAGAACCTATGTACAACATGATGTTGTTGCAATATACTTTTCATCGGCTGTAGATAAGGATATTGATGATTGTTTCTTGCTTAGCAATGATAATTAAACCTCACCCAAGTAGAAGGATGCTCCACTGGTGATTCATCAGTCATCAATACAACCTACTCAATCTACATCTATGTAGGCAACAAGTGATATATCCTTTCCTTTTGGATACCATAATCCAAACTTTTATGTTCCTTTCAGATATCTAAAAATCATTTTTACTTATAATACATGTGATTCCTTTGGTGCTTCTTGAAATCGTGCCACCTGTCCAACTTCCTGGATTACATCTGGTCTGGATGTTGTCACATATAGTAGGTTTCCAATCATTGAACTGTATTGCCTCTGATCTGTAGACTTTGAATCATCATATTTGCACAACTTGCAACTGGTTTGCACTCTTTCATTCTGAACCTCTTTATAATTGGATTGATATAATTGGATTGATAAATAAAAAATCCTTGGTTTCTTTGATGTATCTAAAGTCCCAGAAATAAAGATAGTTCTCCAAGTAACGACATTTAAAATTCATTCTTCATATCTTTTGCAAATTTCTGGCTTAACCTGTCATGTGTTTTGAACATCCACTGTCAACATACCAACCACATTTCTTATGTTTAGCTTGTAGAGCAAGTGTGCATTCTTCATTTCTATATTGATCATTCTTTCTTATCCATGTTCTTCTCTGAGGTTCTTGTCTATGATTGTTGTTATTTTGTTGTGGTTCTTTAGGAAGGACTGTCATTCTGCAATCTTTGGCCATATGTCCAAAATTGTTACATTTGTAACATTCCACTTCAGTGCTCAAAGATTCAAACCTGTTGTAACTTCTTCTCTATGTTTCACTAGACCTTCTTGGATAACCCCTTTGTTTTTTACTCTAAATTTAGTTATTGTTCCTGTTGTTAGCTCTACAATTCACAGCTTTATGTCCAAAATTATTACATGCATAACATACAACAAAAAATATAGTTTGATACCTGAGAGTTGAGGATATTCTGAAAGGAGGTGCTCTTGTGAATCCTTCTTCTTCTTGAGGCCTATCTGTCAGTTGTTGATTCTGAAATATGAATCTTCTCGATGGAAGAGTGTCCCTGTAATCTTCCTTGTATATCTTCTTATCCGCTTTGATTGTTTCTGCATAGCTTTTTGGATATGTTTCTTGCTCCATTGTTTTGGAGCTTGATCCCTTTTTTGTCTAATTGTATCCAAGTTCGGTCTTGTCAAAATGAGAATTTTGACTGCGGATAATGTCATCCAAAACTTTTGATCTATTATTCATATTTTTCTTTTGAATATCCTTTTTTAATGTGACAATCTATGCTTCCAAGTTTCCAATGATCATGTCCTTTTCTTCTACCTGTTCTTTGACTGCTTCTTCAATTCTTTTATTTTCTTCTATTTGAACCTTCAATTTTGTGATCATTTGTTCTAGTTCCTGAGTGTCTTGTTTTTTGTCTAGTTCTTCTTGTAGTTTCTTGTTCTTGTTCTTTTCTCTTCTGATGACTTCTATGGCACACATTAATTCTTCTCGAAAATCAACTTCTGCCTCTTCAATTTCTTCTTCGACTTCTTCACATTCTTCTTTAGCTTGTTCATATTCTTCTTCAGATTTTTCTCTGTCAGAGTATTTTACTGCCATGAATATAAATCTTCTTGTCTTACTGTCACTGACTTCCTCTTCATCTGATGATGAGATTTCTTCTTTGGTGCATAAGATTTTCTTGAAAACTTTCTTTGTATTTATTTTTCCTTTATATGTGTATTTCCCTTTTGAGTAACCTTCATCATTTCTATTTTTCTTATGAGGACATTTGTTAGAAAAATGACCAATACCATCACAATTAAAAAAAATTAAAGGAATATTACCTCTATACCTACCGTCGGTTCCATTGTTTAGTCTTTTGACAAAGTTGGCTACTTCTTCATCATATTCCAAGTCCTCACTGTTGCTGCCATATTCTTCTTTTTTATTTTGATTTGATCTTTTGGATGCATTGAAGGCTATTGCTTTTACATCTGTATTTTCCTGTTCAATTCTCATTTCGTATGCTGTGAAGATTCCATGCAGTTCTTCCATGCTTATTGAGTTTATATCTGATTTTTCTTCTAGTGCTAATATCTTAGGGTTAAATCTCATAGGAAGAGATCTTAGTACATTTTGAACAATTATAGATTCTTCGATTTCTTCTCCCAATCCTATGATTGCATTCACTGTTTCATCGACTCGTAAGAAGTAGGCTGTGATATTCTCATATTCCTTCATTTTTAGTTGTTTGAACTGACCTATATAAGTTTGAATCTTTGTTTCTTTGACTTTTGTATCTCCTTCATAAATATTTTGAAGCTTGTCCCAAATATATTTAGCAGATTTACAATGTGCAACTTTGGTGAATACCGTATCACTGAGACCATTCAAAATTTTATTTTTGGCTTTGGAATTATTCTCACCAAGTTTCACTACATTGTCATTTGTTGGTTGAATTGTTGGTGATCTGTATCCATCTACAATTGATTGCCAAACTTGAAATCTTGCCTGTATATATGTCTTCATCTTTATGCTCCAAAAAGCATACGTTTGTCCATAAAACTGTGGTATTCCATTTTTATACAAGTTGGTACTCTGCATGATTTACCTTTCAGTGGTTAAACTAATTTCTAAAGGAACCTGCTCAGATACCAATTGTTGGATTATTGATAGGGGGGGTGAATCAGTAATAGCATAATTATAATATTTTTTCTCCAAATAATCCAACTGTTATATCAATGTAAAATTATTATCCAATAATGAGCAATAAGAAATTAACAATCACACACATACACAGTACACCAATGTTTTACATGGAAACCCAAATTAGAAGAAAACCACAAAATGATTTTTATTATATATATTGAAGAATTACATTCATTGTAAGAACCAACTTCCTTTGTGTTCTATCTACAACTGGAAGGAGGCTCCAACCCCCTAGTTTCTCAGGCTACAACTTAAGGGAAGCTCAAACTCCCCAAATCTCTGGATATAACCAGAATGAGGCTACAACCCCCTATGTTCTTCAAATACAATCGAAAGGTGGCTACAAACACCTGTCCTTGCCCAATCCAACTACGTTGAAGTAGAAGTAGAATGATGGAACCACTGTCACACTATCAATGTGAGATATACTATTATAAAAATGTACCAATAAAGATGAACCATGCATCAACCTATACCTCAAACTATAATCAACCTGTACCATAAACAAGTTCATAAACCATGCATCAACATGTACCTCAACCTATAATCAACCTGTACCATAAACAAGTGAATCAACCATGCATCAACCTATACCAAACAATCTGTGATCAACCTGTACCATAAAAAAGTGCAACCAACCATGTACCAAGTATGTACCAATCATGTTTCAAGTACTCATCAACTATGACTCATCAATATGTACCAACATCATCAACTATGCACCTCATGTATGTGCCAACTCATCAACTACTTATCTCAACCATGTACCCAACTTGTACCTCAACCAAAATCCCTCATCAATTTCATCATCCAAATATGATTTGTAAATCTGTAATAGGCCTGGTGTATATGATCACATACCTTCAAATATTCCTTAACTTCAACAAGGGACTAGCATTTTCATTAAACTTTTCTTTAGTCTCACAAGACTAGTTTTGGATTAGTCAACAACCCTAACTTGAAATAATCATAACTTTGTACCTATAATGAATAAATATATGAAACTGAGATACAATGTTCTTCAGTGTGTTTTACACAATTCCTCCATGTTTTGGAACCTCTCATAAAAGGAGTTATAGCAAAAATGGCACACCTTTCTGAATTTTGGTTTATTCTAGAGAGCGACCTTGTAGAGCGTGCCCCACACAATTTATTTTTTGAATTGATATGAAAATGTTACACAACATAATAAATACTATAATATGACCAAATCATCTTGTATTACTGAATTTGGATCTGTTATGAGGAATTTATGACGTTTTTACCAGAAACACTTGTTTTTTACTAGTTTCAGGACTAGCCACAAACCCTATTTTCCATGGAGTGTAACTCCAAACATAAAGTGACCCACAATGTGAAATTTTTACCATAGATACTTGGATATGTTTCCTCAATGGAATAGAAATTTCATGGTTTGAATCATTCTATAATTTTTTTTATTGTGGAAATGGTGAGATGACCTGAAAAACACATACCTTAGAAAACATCATCAAAAGAATTTATCCTTCCTTGAATTCCATCCTTCTTTTCTTAACTTTCCTTAGAAATTAGGCTTATATATACTTCGGTTACCTTATAAACCTATAGTTATTCAATATTCTCAAGTGTGTCTTAAATGAGAGAACATTTCATCTTATTTATACTCTCCAAGTAGCTTTCTTAAAAACATCTTCTAGGTCACTTTACCCACTTTCCTTATTTTAGGGTTAACCCACTTCTAATTTCTCCATTAAATTTATTATTTAAATAATTTATTTTGAATTCATTTTGAATTATAATACACTCATCACGTCACTTTATTATTTACCTTCTAAATCTCTTAAACCACTTTACTACTTTGACCTTTTGAGGCTTCTAGATGACATAAGAGGGTCCTCCAACTTTGTAAGGCCATAAATCTCAAACCGTGAGGAGTTATGTAACGTTCCACATAACACCATAAATGGAAGGACATGTAAAATCCATATACAATATTATTACCTACAAATATATCAAAACTCATACCATTATCCATCAATCATATTTTGGTCCATTACCCAAACCTGAGTTCTCCAACTTCTCTTGACCATAACTCTCTAACTGTGAGGCGTTATGTGGAATTCCACATACCACCGGAAATGGTATGACAAGAAATATCCATATAGGATAGTGTTACTGACAAATTCACTGATCTTCATCTCATTATTCCACAAATAAGCATGGGTTCTCTAACCATACTTTTAGGATAACTCAATTTGCAAAGCGTCTTCTCGTGAGGGATTTCACCATAAGAGGACCACTTTGGAGTTCGTCTATGTGTAATTCTTATCAACCATGACAATAAAATAATGTGATATATTTAAATTAAACAAACTTCGGTCCATTACCCAAACCTTTGTGATACTTGTATTTCTTTAAGGGTTGACATCAATGACAACTAACATTAATCAACAAGACTCCCCCTGTCTAATATTTATATTACTTAGGAGTATCTAGACCATATGGATCAAAACAATTCCTACTCTAATGTGTATTCATCATCATCTTCATTAGTAGATTCATCATCATCTTCATTGGTAGATTCATTATCTCTCTAAGCTATAACTTCTTTCTTTCTATCTGTGGATTCATCTTTCACTACAATGCCTAAAAGTACAATATCTTAAAAATGTTCTTTATTTACCTGTCCTTCCTTTATTTCAGTTATTTTCCAAACCTTTCTGTATCTAACATATTTCCTTTTCTCTATAGAATTTTCTTCATCTCGTTTTATTGCCAATCTTGTGATCTTTGGTACCTGGTCTTTGTTCACCTATTCTTTCCATTTTCTTATCCATACTTTCTTATATTTGATATCAATATTCTCTTTCATGGAAGTATCGTTCATGCTTCTACATTCACTCGCTATGTGTCCATAGTTCTGCATTTGTAAAACTCAATGTTACGTGGGACCACATATGAACTTTTTGCTTGAACATTTCTTTTATAATCCCTACGATATTCAACCTTATGTCCAAAGTTAGTACAATAAAAAAAATTACCATAAAATAAATTTGCATACCTGGGAGTGAATGATCTTCTTTGTGGCGTAGTCCTTCTAAATTTTTTCCTTGACTGATCATGATCAAGATTAAAGCTTCTTTGTGTCTTGAACATTGATGGTCTTCTTGAAGATGTATCTTCAATAGTTTTCTTAAATTATGGTTGACCATGACTCCTTCCTTTGAGTACTTCTACATAACTCTTTCTATTTTCCTCATTCTTCTTTTATAGCAACCTAGAGTGCTTCTCTTCATTCCCTATAACTAATGTAGATTTTTCTATCTCTTCAATGTTCTTGTTGAGCTTGACAATATTACTTCTCAATGTGACAACTTCTTCTTCAAGCTTCTCAACCTCTTCTTCCTTCTTCATTATCTGAGAATTCATGACTTCTTCTATTCTTTTCGCTTCTTCAAGATGAATTTTTGATGTGATTATTTCTTCTTCAAGTCATTTATCTTCTTGACCAAACTCTTCCTCAAGTTGTCTTAGATCGTTAGTTTTTTCCTTAAGATGATCTGTCAATATCTTCTCTCTCATTTCTGCTTATTCCTTTTGTGTTGCTATGTTCGTTTCCAAACACTGTGTTGACACTTAGAACTGAAATGGGTTGCAGCAAATCAATCCCGAGGCAACCTCGAACCACTTTGGGTTAGAAGCTGCCTCTTCCAACCCGAGAGGGATCTCTCGAAAAATGTCACAATAACTTGAAGTAAGCATGAAAATGGTGGGCAGATTTTATGGGTAAATAATGGTCTTGGATTTGTGGGGTTTGGGGGTTAAACCAGAGAAAAGGTCCATTGGGCATGGAGTCAAATGAAAACCGAGAAAAAGAGACAATAAAAGAGATTAAATACTTGCAGAAAGTGAGGCAAAGTAAGTCTATCTTTTAGCACTTTAATTGTCATGATGCGGTAGCGGACAGAAAAAGGAAGGGCCAACGACCGCTGTAGAGAAGGATATATGCAGAGTTCTGAAAATGCAGATTGGTCTTACACAACTGATAGCTAGTGCAGAGGAAAGGAAATAAACAGATACAAAAACACCCAAATCCTTTTCGTTATAGTAGTATAATGAAGCCCATTGGTTAGAAGAAAACAAAATGTAATGCAATTATAATGGGTTAAGGAAGATATAAAGAGATGGTAAAAACAATTTCAGCTGCGAGTAAGGAAACACATAAATGAAATCCAAATAGTTTTAACAAAGCTAAAAGAGAAGAAAACATGTTGAATAAAATCGACCGTGATGAATCTCACAATCGCAAATGAAAATCATCTTTATTGCTCCATTAAAAGTTTACAAAAACTCAGCAATTAATGGCTTATAAAAAACTCAGACATTTACAATGAAACCCTCTTCATAAGAGGTTTCCCCCAGTCTGCGCTCATGTACCCCCCTCCTTTGGTTACATACAACCATTTGTTTTAAAAGAAAAATTAAATCTCTTGAGTTCCAAGGAATGTGAAATGGTTTGCCTTCTAGACTCTGCAGCTTCCAGATGCTCTCTCAGCGTTTTGAACCATCTGACAAGTGGTCAGGGATTTCTGCATTACACCTTCATCGTATTTTCAGGAAACCTGCCCGAACCCATGGTGCCCACTGGATTTCTTACCAGATGTTATTTTGACTGTAAAATTCGCTTTCTGATTCCCCTTTCTGAAGGTGAGGGTTCTCGGCTTTGCGATTATATTCACATTTGCAGGGCTCTCCACTGTCACCTCATACACAGAAGGGTCAGGGTTGGTTTCAGGGTTAGGCTGAGATCGACAACGACTACGTTGATATTATCGTTGCTTCCACGTCCGAGGGCCAGCTTTTTTAGAAGTGCAACAACAACGACAGTGGCAGAGCTGCCTTCGGTGATTCCCTTAGAACGACGGGGTCGATACCTGGCCAGGCATTTTTGAGCCACTTCACAGACAAAATCGTTCAAAATAACATCCCACAGTCCATCGGTGGCCAATATAAGGCATTCGCCTTCATCAATACGTTCTGTGCATGTCACCTCTGGCTCCGATATCACATACTGTTTCAAGAATCTGTCGCCTATGGCTCTGGACATGGAAAGAAAGCCTCCAATGCAGTACCCATTCCAGTATATAACCCGACCCCTCACCGCTTCAATACAAAGCGTCTCATCTACTCTCTCGGGGTTATGGTCGTTGGAAAAAGGGATGGATTTGCCTCCCCTGAATAAGACTACTCTGGAATCACCGCATTTGGCCATGATAATATGTAATGGTCTGGGCACCGCTACCACGGCTGTCGACCCGACGTTCTCCAGCGTGACGAGGTCTTGACAGCATCGGCTGCATAAACTATTATTGTCAGCGGCCTCATCCATATCATTACTGCAATTCCCGTTGGGACACATGCCTGCCATCTCCATGTCTATTTTCCTGAAGCAACTCTTTGAACAACATTTCCCATTCACCGTAGTCCCTGCGACAGTCCTCTTGAGAAGAGACGACAGGCAAAACTCTGAGCTCTTCAGTGAGCACCTCGTGGAAATGATTCCTGCAAAACGTTGACGCCTGCACGCCACCGTGGTCATCGTATACACTAAGGCAATGGAAGGCACACAACAATCTGTTCTGAGAATTATTATTAAGATAGCTACGCCGAGGATCCGAGTAAAAGGATGGAACGACCACTAAGGTGTCCTCTATTTCACTTCGTCTGCCGATTATGGAACTCATTCCGTGGAGTCCCTAAGAAAAATACCTACGTTCTCGCTTTTAGCGCGGCTCAGGGTAGGAGTCAGCGTCGTCTTCGTAGTCCTTGAAATCTTGGGTTTTATCACTGACACCGCTTCCACAGGGTTGCAAAAAGCTGACTTGTCCATCTCCTTCTCAGTGGTAGGCTCTTTCAATTCCATACCTGTAGAATCTTCAACATCGATGTTCATTACTAGAGCATCAGACATGCTTCCAGGCCCATCATGGTTTTTGAATTTGCCAGCGAAAGGTGCCTCAAGTTTTCTGGCCTTCTTCCTCATCTCTTCATTCAGATTTTTCAGATTGATGCAAGTCGCAACAATCTCCATTTATAACTTCTGCAGAAATATTTTCTGGAAACGTATTTTCCATTCCCGCTAAAGTGCAATCATCTGCAGCCTGCAATACATTTCGTCTCCCTCGTTCTTATTTGTCTTTGTTTTTTTTCTGCTATTCTTTTCCACAACGACATTCTTAGTTTCAGTAGCAGTAGCAGAAAACCGAGACTTAGCTTGAAGCTTTTGCAACTTTCGCACATCTGCAATTGTAAACTCCACAATAGGTCGATGTTTTGGTCCAAATGTTTCGGGATTGTTATTCAACACACGAAGAGCCACAAGTGCATGCTTATGTTCAGTGAATTCAACAAATTCTACCCCATGCGATCTGTCTTTTGTATTGATGCTTAGCTTCTTGTTTTGTCCATGGCCCTAAAGACTGTTAATGGTCTGCCTTTCATTATTATCCCAGAATCTGCCAAACCATGTTTTATTTCAGCTGCAGATATAGCAGCTTCAGCTCCTTCTATTGTTTCGTAATCAATGACTGTTGTTCCTTTTGGCTGCTTTGTCAATTGATGAAGAACACGGTGAACAAATTTTATTTTCCCAAAAAACATGAACCTTGTTTTTATCTCTTCGTTATCAACCTCAAAAGGAAGATTACTGATAAAGATAGATCTTTGCAAACTATTTTCATTTTGAGGTTGAGTAGAGGCTTGAGTGACCAGTTTTGCCTCAGTTTTAGCAATTTCTTGTTCGACACCCACTCCTGTAGCTTTTACTTTTCGAGAAATTTCATTATCGACGACTGCAACCTTTACTTCACTCAAATCAGTGTCATTTTTACCACTCATGGTCAAAGCATTGTTCCCTTTTTCACTAGAATCAATGATATTGTCAAGTACTTTCCTTGCAATATCCATCTCCCTTAAGATTTCCAAATGATCTGGATAGAGTCGGGGGGGGGGGTTATTATCCGGTCTCAGAGTTTTATCATTCTCATTATCACATAGTTGTATGCTGGAGTCAGGATGTTCCTCTGTACTGTCACTGTCTTCATCTTTACTTGCAGTCTCATTATCCTCCAGGTCAGAAACTCCACTGCCAGTAATTACTTCTCATGTGGTTGCAGTAGTTGTTGAAGTTAAGGAAGTTTCATACTTCTTCTTTGAAATAGCCCAGTCAACAGCAATGGGCCTCTTACCAATTTTGGTACCATTGATACTTTGAATTGCTTTTTTGGCATCACTCTTACAAGTGAAAGTAACAAATGAAAAACCCTTCGATGGTCTTCCATCAGATCCCTGAGGAATAGTAATATTCCATACAAATCCTGCTCTTGAAAAAAGATTCCTTAGCTCATCTTCATTATTCTGGAAAGGTAGATTTTGAACAATGAGCCTCCATTTCGTTAACTTTGAACCCTCACCACCAAGTTGACGTGCCCAAATTAATCCACCCTCAATATTTTGTTGATGCAGTGTGGCTACAACCTGGCAAGACCTAACAGATACATAAAGTACAACAACAGCACCCGCTTTGCAACCATCTTTAGCAAGCCCGTGCATACATCTTAACTTCTTTGCTTCTGCCAAATGTTTTTCCATTTCTAGGCCAATTCCACTTGTAGCATCAGTTACAATGCAGGTTAGACCATTCAGGGGAGGTAACTGTAAGGGATTTTTAAGGTGGTAGGCGAGAATCTTCTGAAAGAGAATGTCATAGAGAAAAATAAGCCAACCCTTTATCCATTCAAGCGAGATCTGTGCTTTTCCACCCATTTGAGCTCCCTCTTCCTTATGCAGCATGGTCAATTTTGATTTCTATTACAACACACTGCTTTTGATATTCAAGATTTTCTTTGATCTTTCTGGCTTCTTCTAGCCGAGTTCTTAAGTTCTCAATGACCCATTGGGCTTATTCAAAATTGTGAACACTTTCCTTTTGTTTCATCAATTCTTTCTTGAGTGAATTGTTTTCTTCTTTTAGTTCATCTAAAGAACTAATCAATTCTTCTTTATAATTGTCTTCCTTTTCAATTAGTTTTTCTGTCTCTTTTCCTTCATGGAATTCTATTTCAAGATGTCCACATTTTTCAAAATTAAAACAAAACAACATACCTCTAGTGATTATGTACTCTTCATCTTCTGAATCTACTTGACATGGTGAACATAATTCTTCTTGATTTGTATCTACATCTTCTTTGAAATTTTCTAAATCTATGATGGGTGAAGAATATATGTCATGTAACTTATCCCAAAGTTGTTTTACTGATGAACATTTACCAACCTTTTCTCTTACCAGATTAGGTAATCCTTCGTAGATGAAATCCATTTCTATTTTGTTATTCTTCCTCAATTCCTTCTTGGATGCAGTCTTTTCCCTTTTTGAACTATCATATCCTGTAACAATTGATAGCCAAATATAATGTCCTTGTGCCTATAAAAATACTTTCTTCTTTATGCTCCACATCTCATACTTAAAACCATTCAAACCATTAAACATTGGTACTCCATTCTCAGAATAATCCATGATCTCCTTTTAGTGGTTAAACTATTTCCCGAAGGAACCTCCTTTGATACCAATTGTTGGATTACCGAGAGTGGGGGGAATCTGTAATAGAGAAATTCAATCATTTTTAACCATATAATCCAAGAGTTATATCAATGTATCATTATCATCCAATAACTAAAGACTAAATAAGCAATGAACAAATGAACAATCATACACATACATAGTACACCAGTGTTTTACATGGAAACCCAAAGTGGGAGAAAACCACATAATGCTTTATCTTATATGTCTTGAAGAATTGCATTCATTGGAAGCACCAACTTCCTTTGTTTTCCAACTACGACTGAAAAGAAGCTCCAACCCCCTATTTTCTTAGGCTACAACCCGAGGGAAGCTCCAACTCCCAAATTCTATGGCTACAACCCCCTATGTTCTCCAACTATAACTAGATGGTGTCTACAACCACCTTTCCTTGCCCCGTCCAACCACCCTGATGTATAAGTAGAATTATGGAACCACTGTCAAACTATCACTGTGAGATATACCGCTGTAAACCTGTACCAATCAACTTGCAATCAAATTGTACCATAAAAAAGTGCATCAACCATGCACCAACCTATAAGAAACCTGTACCATGAACAAGCGCATCAACGATGCACCAAACCTGTACAAAACCTGTACCATGAATACGTGCATCAACCATGCAACAAACCTATACAAAACCTGTACCATGAACAAGCACATCAACCATCCACCATACATGTACAAATAACATGTCACAACAACCTGTCCAAACAACCTATCACAACAACCTGTCTCATCAATATTATCAACCAAATCAAATCTACTCACCAATATCAATTACCAAGACAACTCTCAAATATGTGCATCAACCAACCATAACACAACAACTCATAATCATCACCAAGATCAATATGTGCTTCTAATAATATACCAATATATGTATGTTACATTATCCATAAACCATGTGTCAACAATACTACTAACAAGTGCCTCCAACCATGTACCGAGTATGTACCAATCATGTATCAAGTACTTATCAACTATGACTCATCAAGATGTACCGACATCATCAACTATATACCTCATGTATGTCCCAACTCATGAACTACTTGTCTCAACCATGTACCCAACATGTAACTTAACCAAAATCCCTCATCAATTTCATTATCCAAATATGATTTGTAACTCTATAATAGATCTGGTGTATATGATCACATGTCTGCAAACTTTCCTTAACTTTAAAAACAAGAGACTAGCATTTTCATCAAGCTTTTCTTTAGTCTCACATGACTAGTTTTGGATTAGTCAACAACCCTAACTTGAAATAATCATAACTTTGTACCTGTAATGAATAAAGATATGAAACTAATACATAATGTTCTTCAATTTTTTTTATACAATTCCTCCAAGTGTCACTACTTCGAATATCTCAGAAAATGAGTTATAGCAAAAATCACATACCTTGCTTAATTCTGGCTTATTCTAGAGAGCGACCTTGTAGAGCATTCCCCGCACGAAATGTTTTTTGAATTAATATGAAGCTGTTACACGACATACTACATATGGTACTATAACCAACATATTTGGTATTATCAAATTTGTATCTGTTATGAATAAGTTATGACATTTTTACCCGAAACACATGTTTTAGACTAGTTTCAGGACTAACCAGAAACCTTTTTTTCCACAGAGTGTAATTCCAAAAATACAATGACCCACAAGATGAATTTTTTACAACAAATACATGGATATGTTTCCTCAATGGAATAACAATTTCAAAGTCTGAATCATTCTAGAAACAAAAATTATTTCTAAAATGTTGAGATGACCTGTAAATAACATACCTTAGAAAGCATCATCAAAAGAATTCATCCTTCCTTGAATTCCGGCCTTCTTTTCTTCACCATTCCTCAGACATTCAACTTATATATCCTTTGGTTACTGCATACACCTATAGATATTCAATATGATCAAGTGTGATCTAAAAGGAGAGAGCCTTGCCTCTTATTTATACCCTCTAAGTAGCTTCCTTAAAAACATCCTCTAGGTCACTTTCCCACTTTCCTTATTTTAGGGTTAACCCACTTCTAATTTCTCCATTAAATTTATTATTTAAATAATTTATTTTGTATTCACTTTGAATTATAGTACACTCATCAATTCACTT
>JZKD02S1715773.1:294769-311483 GCA_000966675.3 Picea glauca | reverse complement strand
AAAAACTTAAAATTAAAAAAATAGAAAAAAAGGTTAATAAAAAATTAAAAAACATTGGTGTGGGAAAGGGTAGGGGGCGAGGAGGATTCTCTGAATCACCCTCTTGTTCGACACACATCTCCCCTTAAGAACAAATTTGGACAGGATTGAAAGATTTATAAAGGTCTGACAATAGGAGAAGAAAGGAGGCATTAGAACCTATCTTCCCTTAATGACAACTTCCTAAAATCCTAACATAGATCAAAGTTTAGAAAAATTCACTTGTGTAAGATACTTTATGAAAATATATATTACTTGATCATATATAAGGAAAAAGATCACTTCAAGAACATGTCGAGAACATGACTTGAATAAGATCTTTGATGAAGTGCATGTATAGATCAATGTGTTTGTTATGATAATGTTGAACTAAATCTTTGGTAGGCTTGATGGTACTTTGATTGTCACATCATAGTATGGTAAGATGTTGTTGCTAAAATCCAAAATATGAAACGATTTATTGAAGACATAATAGTTCCTGACTTGGATTGGTTGTTACTTGATACTTTGCTTCTAGTAAGGAAAGAGCAAGAGCTTGTTGCTTCTTACAAGCCCAATTGACAGGTCTGGAACCAAGATTGAAAACATAACCTACAATATATTTATGATCATAAAGGTTTCCAACCCAATCATAATCAATGAAACCAACCAACAAAAGAGTCCCCCAAAAACTATGATGTATCTCAAACTAAATTGTACCTTGGATATACCAAATTATCCTTTTTGTTTATTTCCAATGGATGCCATGGGGTGATTGCATATATCAAGAAAAAATACCAACAACAAAGGAAACATCAAGATAGGTTTGAGTCAAATATAAAATACTACCAACTAACTAATTAAACAAAGTGGTATCTACTTTGGGTGTAATAAATGTGGAACAAGTTTGACTCCAGACTAGAAGGGAGAAGGCGTTGGTTTACAATCTTCCTTGTGAACATGAAAAAGAAGTTCAAATGCATACTTAAATTGGGAAAGGGAAATAGATTCCTTTCGTGGTTTGTAATACTTGGAGACCAAATAAATAATGCAAATAACCTAACTATGTCATTTCAAATTTCTTCTTAAGGAAGGATTTCACATGGTTTAAAAGTTTGTGATCATTACTAGTCGAAATAAGGTCATCATCATAAAGATCAAGTATTATGAGATGGTTACCTATGTTCATTGTTTAGGCATTGGGGTTAGAGTGACATATATAAAATTTGGTGTCAAGCACAAATCTATCCATTTTCGCATTGGAGGAGTTTGTTTAAAACAATACATATATTTCTTAAGGAAACAAACAAGGCTAGAGTCATTATGAACATATCCAAGAGGTTGTTCCATATAAATTTGTTCTTTAAAATCTCCATGCAAGAAGGAATATTTATCATCCATATGATGTGGATGTCCCATGTATGTGAGGCGTCAATGGTTATAACAAGGAAGATGGAATTCATTTTGTCTACAAGGGAAAAGGTTTCTTTATAGTCAATCCTTCAACTTGAGAAAATCCTTTGGAAACTAACTAGGCCTTATGTCTTTTGAAACTTCTATAGGATGCATACTTAATTCTATATAACCCTTTATTTCTAATTAATTTTATTCCTTTTGAAAGAGGTACAAGATCCCAAGCATTTTTCTCCATTAAGGAATGATATTCTTCATTCATTGTTGTGTCCCAATTTGGATGGCCAAAATATTATACAAATGTTTTTGGATCACGAGTCTCTAAAAAGTGACCCAAAATAGAGGAGTCTCATTCAAACTATGAATGTGTACGACACTAATCTATAGGAACATCAAAACTATCACCAGTTACTTCTCATATTGCATGGACCCATCTGGGAAGTAGTGGTGCTAGTGGAGGTTCATGTTCAATGGACTCGACTAGAGGAAGGTGAGTGGGTGGAGGTGTATTTTCATCCTTACTGTCAACATTTGAAGAAGAAACTAGAGTAGGATAATTAAAATAAAATTTAGGAATATAATATGGCATGATGTCAAATATGGATCATAGGAATAAGATGGCATGGATGTCAAATTAGGATCGCACATCAAGAGACCTTCATCAAACTTAACATCCCTCCTAATAATAATTTCATTGAAATTACCTTGAAGAAGTCTATAACCTTTTACATATTCAGAATATCTAACAAAAAATCACTTCTCACTTTTAGGCTATAATGCTTTCCTTTTCTCATCAGGAATGTGGGCCCATGCTTCACTATCAAACAAATGAAAGAAACTTACATCTAGTTTAAATTTACTCAATGCTTCTTTTGGTGCTATATTTTTAAAATATTTTGTGGGAGTGCAGTTGATTATGTAATTGACATAATTAATGGATTATACCCAAAAATGAAGACTTAATCCCTTATATTGGATCATACAATTTTCCATTTCCTTTAATGTGAAATTGTTTCTCTCAACAACACCATTTTGTTATGGTGTATATGCAACAATATGTCGCATTAAACATTATTGCAACAAAATATTTAACCAGATGGGTGAGGAAACAACAGTGAAAGATTGCAACACAGAGACGACTTCACACTTCTTATTTGAGCAAGTAGTTACAAGGTTTGGATGCCCTATAATTATGATGAGTGATCAGGGGACTCATTTTATCCATAGTACCATCCAAGAAATGATTGAATAATTTGAGTTACATCATCAAAAGATCACTCCTTACCATCATCAAGCTAATGGAACAATGGAAGAATTTAACAAGAAATTAGATAATTCCTTGACTAAGATTTGCAATCTAAACAGGGATGATTGGGATTTGAAGATACCAACAGTGTTATGGGCTTATAGAAATACATGCAATAATCTTACAGGGAAAACACTTTTCATATTGCTGGATGGAAACGAAGCAATAGTCCCTTTAGAGTATTTGATACCTATTCTGCGCATTGCATCCATTACAAACATGACAGAAAGAGGAGAAACTAAAAAAATATTATCTAAACTCATGGAATTGGAAGAAGACGAGATTATAATTGGTTTTCATCAGTGTTGGTTACTATTTATTTATCTGAGTTTATATCCTTAGCTTGAGTGACCCAGGGTTCATGTCTGTTTGGGGTTCCAACAAAGCCTCTAAAACTATCAACCCTCATGGTAAACCAAAAGGCAATAGAGCACATGGAGTGGAATGTGCATTCTCACCCAAGATAGTCTTAATGGGTGGCTACAATACTCATGTGTTTGCAACCCAGGATTAAGTGGGGATATGGGAAATGTGTGTTGAGGGTTCTACTTAACTTATTAATGCAATAAACTGTCATTTAAGATTATGCATGAAATGTAATCAACTCATTAATTTAGTAAATCAACAACTATTAAATATAGTAAAGAAACACATGCATTAAATCACATAACATAGGTTTTACTATGGTTTAGACCCCCCTTGGGCTACTTCCACAAAGATTTGTCTCTTATCTATTTTATTATAGTAGTTACAAAAATACAATGTCGCGTGCTTTACAACTCTTCTCAGTCATATTAAGATCTATTATGAGGCGGAGTATATCACACCAGGATCCTCACCCTATGATATAAACCTCAATATATTCCCTCCTTCCTCCTCTTCAGCTCAACAACTTGCAAAATTAGGTCGTATAGAAAAATATTATGACTAGCTATCAAAACATGACCACTTTATTTCCTTTCTCTTCGGTCCCCTCTATCTCTCCACTAAATCCACTCATTCATATCTCTCTATGAGGCCTAGGTATCTATATTTATATGTTTTTGGATCTCCAACCATTACAATGTATTTCCAAAACCATAACCCTAATTTCATTAGGTCTTACATGCATGCGGATTCCTTCCAACCGTCGTTTTCCTCACACATGCCTTATTTTCAAAAATAGCCTTTCTTTATGCCTTGTCTTGCTTCCAACAGGCCCCCAACACTGACATGTGGCTCATCCTGAGCCACCTAACCTTTGTGAGCTTCATTGATCTCTCTAGTGATCGACTGGAACTTCTCCCTGAGCTCTGCTGCTTGCATTTGAACCTACGCGGTCTTCTCCTTGAGTGCGTTTATTGTATGCATTGCAATATCATCCTTGATCAACCCTACACACTCTACCTGGGTCTATGCCATATATGTCTTGGATTCCTTTGTCGATGCAATGACCTCTGCTACTCGCTCCTAGAGCGGTTCCATTTGAGCCCGACGCTCCCTTTTATGTGTCTGGGAAGTGGTCAGTTCTGCATGTAGTCTCTTCATATCCTGCACCCCTTTAATGAGCTTTGTAATGGAAATTGACTTCTACCTCTACTTGAGGTCTTGAATAGCTTCTCTTATCCTTTATTATTCCTTATCCCATTGTTGGACCTGTTGATCCTCTTCCATATTTTTCTAGAGATGATCTTCTTTGTGGAACAGTTCGGTCGCTACGTGGACCTGTTGTTCTAACTCATATATCTATTATGTTTCCTCATGATTACTTTTTTCCCTTACCTCTGGTGGAGTGGTAGGTGTGGTCTGATAATGTATATTCTCTATCTCCTATTGATATTGATCGCTTGTCTACAAAATATGATCAATCTTCTCTATTGTTGTGAGTTCTTCCTCTGTGCAGTCTTTGAATCTTCTCATAAGATTTGACCACTTTTTTTTCCAATCCATTCATGCATTCCCTCTCCTCTTTGGTCTTGATATTGGCCTGTTCATATATCAATTCTAGCTCATCTCATTTATCTATTAGCTAATGTAATTCGGATGTGTTAATGCATGCACGAGAGTGTACCTCCTCGGTAACACTAACTTGTAGTTTATGTAGAGCCTTGGATGGTATCCGCAACAATACCAACTATAATTGAGCTAAGTCCTTTAGGGGTGTCTACCCCCACGATCAAGTCCATGCGTAACATGATGGGTGTAATTTGAAATGTTGCACTTGAAAATAGTATTGTGTGGATTGTATCCCTCTCACTTTCTTCAGGTTCTCCTTGTGTCTGTGATGTTGATGGACCTATTTCAATGTTGTTGTTGGCTTCCTGTGCTTCTCCAATATTCTTGAGGAACTATCATATGTCTATCTTCTCCTCTTGAATTATGTCCCTGTGGCACACAACATTCTCAAAATCCTCAGATGTATGATCCTAGACCATTTGGGCTATCATTTCTGCATCATCCTCTGTGATCATGTATTATGGAGGTGTTCTATGTGCCTTCATATTCTTGTGCACACCCTGAGTCTAAGTTTTTGGTTTCTTTGTCAGGCCTGGTTCTTGTGGGTCAGGACTTGGTGTGGTCCCCTGTGTTGCCTTGGCCTATTTCTATTGTTATTAGGGAACTTGTGTATTCTTCTTCTTCCCCTTTTGGGTTCCTTCCTTATATGTACCTCCTTTCATATTCTTTGGCTTGGTATCTCCCATCCTTGTTTTCTTGGGCACTAGGACTTCCTGGGGTAGTGTTTCTTCCTGCCCTGCCTCTTTGGCATTTGTATGTTCTTGCCTTTCTTTCTCTTCCTCTGTCCTTGCAGGTATGTCTAGAGTGAGGAATGGAATCCTCCAGTCATCTTCCCAATCCTTGATAGCCATTTCTATGTCACCCTCTATGATGCAATAACACAGTTGTAGCCACTTCTTGTTGGGGTCCTTCCGCGCCTGGTTCCACATCATATGTCGAGTGGCCTTGAAGTTATCTATGTCCCTATAGTATGAGACAACCTATAGTGTTATTCTCCATAGTTTGGCTATAGTCTCCTATAAGTCATGGAGATATCATTCGAATATACTTGCGTTCATCTTTTCGTTCCTGGTGTCTAAAGCGATGCTGAGAAATAAATATCTCGCTCCATGATTGGGTTTGGCTCTGGTGGCAAAAAATACATATTTTGGTTCCTTCCATACCATGATGGCTATCGGTATGAGCATCCATGAATAATGAAATTCTATTCCCAGATCCTGTGCATCATTGCAGTCATCTAGAAACAAATTCAAAAGATAAGGGACCCAACTGACTAGGGTGCTCTCAACACACTGTGCTACAATTGCGACAACCTCGGCTGAGACTTCCTCCTTCCAGCATTTTCTGAGAAACTTGCAGGCCATGATTTTTGCGGCCATCATTTTTGTGACGTCACTGATCCATTTGATGATGATTCTATGTGTCCCCCTTTCATTGTCATATTTCTTTTTCATCTCCTCAACGAGTGCTTTCTCCTTCTTCTTTTTGTCGATAAATTGTGCGGGATCCATGCCCCATGATGGTAACCCTTTGATGTGTGTGATAATCTCTACATCTATTGAGATGAGCTTGTTTATCCATATATCTCTGCCATGTGTGACCATCAACAATTGTTTGACGCAAGTGTTTTCATATTGTCCTTTTCCAAAGTGTGGTAGTTCTAGCAGACCTAAAATCCCAGTTTTGGACAATCCTGCTACCCACTGGAATGGTTGATGAACCGGTTCCCCAAATGGATCTAGACCCATATTCTGTAGGTATACTTGCTTCATGAAATCTGAGAACTTTTCCATGTTCATTACATATTGGTATAAGTATTTTAGCTTCTCAACATAACCTAGTAAGTCTGATTTCACCCATACCCCTTCTCGTATGCACAGAAATACAATTTTTGTAGCGGGTTATTTGCACGGTGACCTAGGTACTGTGTTCTTGTCCTTTCATGGTGGTGGTTGAATCGAGGTTCCATCCTCCATTGGTCATTCTTCAACATACTTATTTAGCCAACCTGTAACATCTTCCACCGCTCCCTCCTATGGATGGTCCAACACGGTTCTCTGAGATTTGTCTGGCTTGACTACTGCTTCCTTATTTCTAGCCATCCCATTGACTCTCGGGGCTTCTTCAGGGTTTTCTGGTTGTGCCTGGTTGCTCATGCCCTCGTTCTGTCAAACATGTTCCTCTACTAGCGTATCCATGTTCATGACTACTGGTGTTGTCTATTGGGTTTCCTCCACAATGTGTGTGGGGTTAATTGGTGTTGTATCCAGTGATGGGATTTCTCCTACATTAATGACTTCTGGTGGCTGATGCTCATTTTCCTGCGATTGTACTTGCGATTTGGTCCTAAATATGGATTTTATGGCAGTCTATATCAGTTCATCTTGTTTGGGTGGTTCCATGGTGATGAAAGTCTATTGTCCACTGAGCTCAGTGGTCTACACAACCTCTATGAACTTCTCTCTATGCTTCGTATGTTGTGTCACCCTCTGTCTCTTCTTATTTCTCAATAGGATTTTGGCTCTCACGTCCCTGCTTTATGTGGGAATCATATGAAGCTTGTCGAAGAAGCTTCCTTTATTATGGATTCAATGAACCTCTAATTCCTTTGTACTTTCCATTAGTCCCTCTCGCCATCTTGAGTTGGCGCGATTAATGTGGCATCCCGTTGGTCCTTTCTGGCATTCAAGTCCACTTGCCTTCATCATTTAGTACTTATTTCGTCATCTTTACCTTTCCCTCTTGTTTCCATTTTTAACAGACCATTGGTCTTGTCCTCGAATGGTTTATATTCCTAAGTGTATGTGTTGTTTCTTGTTTCGGTGCACTATACCTTTGTTGGTACTGTTTGGTATCCTATTTTTTTCTTTTTCCATCTATGTGATGGCTTTCATGTTATGGGTGGTCAAATCCTTGTACAACTTCAGTCGGCTCTCGTTGATCATCCCTCTGAGTTCTGTTCCTCCTAAGACCTTCAATTATACATCTCCCCCATCTGTGATTTTTACTTCGTATGGTCCTAACCAATGCATTCTGTTTTTTTGCAGATGGTGAATGGATTTGTTGTCATACATCAACACTAAGTCTCCTTATTTGAAAGCTTTCTTCTTGATGTGTTTGTCATGCAAATATTTTTCCCTTTCCTTCTGAACTTGTTGGTGGAACCCTACTAGGATCCACTCTTCCTTCATGATCATCAACTAATTTAGTCTCTCCTATTTTGTGCCTCTCTCTGTCATATATGTAATTGTTGTGATGCGCATACTAGGTACCAGAAATTATAATGTCACCACTACTTCTTGTCCATATACTAGTTTGAATGGCGTGTTCCCTGTCAACTTCTTACATGTGGTCATGTATACCCACAATACTGTTGGTATTTTTAGCTCCCAATCATCTATGTTGACATTACATATCTTTGTTTTTGCATTCTCAAGGATTTTGTTAAATGCTTCTACTATTCCATTTGCTTGTGGATGATATGGTGTGGTGTTGTTAATGAAGTGAGTGCCTTGGTGAATCATCAAAACTTTTGGGAAACCAAATCTAGTTATTACTTATTCAAATAGAAAGTGTGTTGTTGTTTCTGCGTTGCAATCCTTCTTTGGTGTTTCTTTCTCCCATTTTCTCAGGTATTTTTTCGCAATGATAATGTACCTTTCTCCTATTCTTTTGGATGGTGGGTTGATTGGTCCTACAAAGTTGATTTCCCATTTGTCGAATACCTGCAATGTTACCTGTGGTTGCAATGACATCTTGTCCCTTCTATTGGGTTTACCAACCCTTTGAAATACATCACATATTTGGTCGTACTCTTTCGAGTCTCTATGAATGGTTGGCCACCATAGTCCTGTGTGCAATACCTTCCATGTGGTAGATTTTCTTGCGTAATTTCCTCTTTCTTTTCCCTCATGGGCTTCTACGAAAACCCTTGGTCTTTCATGTTCTAGAACATATCTTTGCAAGATGTTGTCTGCGCCCATTTTGTAAAAGTGTCTTGTGATCAACTGATAGTCTAAGACCCAGACTACCAAGTTATTTTTCTACATGGTATTATATTCTTGTGGCACAATACCTATACTCAAGTACTTAATGATATATGAAAAGTATTCATCCATGATCTGGACTAAAACTAGTTGTGCGTTTGGAAAGTTGTCCTCTAAATTTGTAGGTTCTTCTCCATTCAAGACCCTTGATAGGTGGTCAGGTCCTAGATTCATCTTTCTTGGCTTGACTATTACTTCAAAATCAAACTCTTGAAATAGTAATAACCATTGACAGATTCGCCTCCCCAACACTGGCTTGTTGACTAGGTATTTAAGGGCTGAGTGATCTATGAACATCTTAAAATGTTTTCCCAATAAGTAATGTCTGAACTTCTATAGTGCGTAGACCATATCTAGGCCTTCCCTCTCTATAGTGCTATAGTTATTTTCGTATTCTGATAGTTTTATACTCACAAATGCTATAGGATGATCCAAATCTCTCGCTCATGGATGCACCAAAATAGCTCCAAGTGTTATTGTTGATGCATCTACATATACATGGAATGTCTTCTCCTAGTCTGGAAATACTAGTATTGGTGCGGTGACCATATTTTCTTTCAGTGTATTCAGACTGTGTTGACAATCTTCATTCCACTGAAACTTTGTATCTTTCCTCAATAGTTTCTCCATTGACGTGATGATCTCTGCGTACGCTTTGATAAAATTTATGTAGTATCATGTGTTTCCCAATGTCGCTCTTAGTTGAAGGACTATCTTTTGTGGCGGCAAGTGAACAATGACTACAATTTTTGCCAGATCTACTAGTAAAGCTTGTTTACATGCTATATGGCCTAATAATATCCGAAAAAGTGTTCCAAATACACACTTATTGATGTTTAATGATATCTGGCATTGTCTACACCTTTCTAACATCAGTCACAAAACCTCTACATGGTCTTTAAATAAAATATATACTGTCCAATTATCCAAGTATACTTCTAGGAACTGGTGGATAAATTATTTAAATGTAGCAATGACTACTCTAGAAAATATTGTTGGTGCATTATTCATTCCAAATGACATAAATGTCTACTGGTAGGATCCCTAATCTATAGAAAGCATTGTCTTGTATGTGTCTTCCTGTGCTATTTTGATCTGGAGGTATCCTGAGAATCCATAAGCGAATGAATAAACTTCACATCCTCCTACGTTCTCCATCACTTCGTCTCTGAAAGGTGTAGGGAACGGGTCATGTAGGCATGCATTGTTCAACTTCCTCAAGTCGACACATATTATTATCCCACCTTGTATTTTCTCCTGAACTATAGGGATTATCCATTATGATTCCTCCATAGGTTCTATGATTCCATCTTTGAGAATTTTGTCGATCTCAGCTTTAACTTTCTTCTTATATATTAGGCTTAGTATGTATGGTCGTTGTCTTATCGGTCTTGCTTCAGCTCTGAGTCGTATCTTCATTTATCCTAGATCTCCTGCTATACCCTTCATTTATGTGAATGTCATGGGGAACAGGTCGTTGTACTCATGCAATATCTCTTTTATTCTTTCTACTGCTTTTTCATCCCAGTAGTCTCCAATGCTGGCCATTTTGGGATTCTCAGCTATCCCAATGTTGACTTTATTCACTTTGATTAGTGCAAAAATTAATTTTGATTCTAGTGGTGGACCTTCCACTTCTCTTTCACCTTTTTCTTCCTCGATCTGAATATCACGTGGATCATCTTCATCTTGTGCTTATTCCTGCACATGATAGCATGACAATAGTTTTTTCACTGTCTGTCTATTCCATTGTTGTTATTCTGTTATGACTTCGGGTTCCATGATGAATATAACCCCTCTTATCTACTGAAGAGTTGCATCTATGTTTGGGTTCTCATGCTCAAATGAGAAAGCGACTGTAAAATTTTGTTGTAGTACTTTCCAGTTCGAAGTTCCTCTATGCAGTTCCTGGTCTGTATACTAGTTTGTTGGTATGCCTTCTAAGGTGTGTACAAAATGATGAGGCCATTCCTCTTGCGGTGTCATTTTCCACAATGCTATACACTTCTTCAAGTGTTTTGTTGGTGCCCCCTATCCATCGTACTTATGTTTCTTCTTTCTTTTTTGTTTTGCACCAAACCTTATGCACAATAACTGCTTACATTGGTACCAATCCATGATTGTTTCTTTGTGTGTGCCCCACCATATTGCAGGTGTGGCCTTGAGTGCTATCTCGAGTGCTAGAAATCTCTGATTTTCTAACGCTTCATCCTCATACTATGCTAATAATGCTTCTAGATCATTCACTCCATGGATATTGGGTGGTTCTCTTATCTCTGTGCCTACCCATCTTACTACGTGGTATATTCTGGCACACCTTCTTGTGGAAACTTTGTGTAGCCTTTGTTGCTAGTTCTCTAAACCTGTATCTGAGTCTATCACACATGAAGTGATGCTCCACCAATTGAGTATCCCATATACAATTTGGTTTACGTAATCCTCATCATGCGTATTTGTTATGTACAACTGGATAAATTCCTTTAAGTCTTAGCAAGTAGGTTCTACAAACCTTTCCCCTTCTGATGGGTCTAATGGTGCAATGACCTTGTATTTTCCTGACTCAAATGCCATTTTTTAGGTATTTAAATTGATTATTGTTTGGTTATAAAATTGCCAATCCAAGCCAAGAAATGTTGAATATGGTGTTGTTCCATCCATTATTTCAATCACTTCAAAGTTTTCATTAGTGTGCACTCCATCCAAGTGTACTGTCACTCCTTTCAGTCTACCAATTGGTATAACTTCGTGTTGGTTTGCTAGTTTCAGTTGAATCAGTGAATATCCTAATGTGGGATCTCCCATACATTTCCATGTCTTCTTCGGTAATACATTGAATTCAGATCCTAGATCCAGTATGCTATATCCCATGTTGAAATCTACGATGTTGGCATTTATCTTGAACTCCCTACTTGTTCTTCTCCTTATATGTAGGTGATTGCCTATTTTTTTTTATACTTTTCCTTCTATCTCTATGCTACATTTTTACAATACATTTTGAAATATTTTGATAGTAAATGGATCATTCAGTAGTTTTACACATGATTGCAAAAAGACTTTGATTGTAGTTACTTTTCCTATGGGTTGCATTTCTTTGGTATGATCCAACAATGGAGGAATCTTGTAATCTAGCTCTCCATTGATTTTCTATGCAGTCGAATTCGATGCGGTGTCTTGCTTCAAGAACTATTTTCTAACTTGCTTAAATGTTACCTTCTCATTCTACGCGTCAAACTGTCTTCTTGGTTCGACATTCTTTTTCACCCACTAGTGTTGTAATGGATCTTGTCGGACTATATCATTTCCTATTTTAGCTCCTCTGCATGTAACTATGTTGATGTTCTATCCTTCATCCCTTGCTTCTAATGAGATCCATTGAATGTTTTGATTGTTCTAATTCCTCTATTCCTGGATCTTTACTAATAGTGACTAACATTTTTTAGTATCATGGTCCGATGCACAACAATACATACAAGTTGCTGGTGGAAGTGGACATTCCCTTGCATAATGTCCGGGTTCTTGAAAATTGTGACATACCACTGACCCTCTACCTTTTCCAAAGCCTCCTCTCGCTTGTCCTCCACCCCTGTAGCCAGCTCGATCTCCTCTTGGTGCGTTATACTGAGGCACCTGATTGTACTTTGTGGTATTGTACTAAGGTTGTGTTGTGTTGTATTGTGGTTTCGCGGTATTATATGGTTGTTGTGCAGTATTATACTTCTACTACGTAGTGTTATATGGGGATAGAACTTGGTTAAATTATGGTGCAACTTTCCCAATCATCATTTATTCCTGCACCCTATATGCATCTGATGTCCTCTCTCGCATCAAATCCACAGTTCTACAATCTTTGTCATCATGTCCCACTGACTTGCAAAAGTTGCAATATGAACTCTTTGGGATTGTCTGGTATTTCTGCATGATTGGGAAATGATATAGATCGTGACCTGGTTTCTTACATATTTTGCACCATAGTCCTCATGTTGGTAATGGATTTGTAATTCTTGTTGCCATGTACTGCACGAATGTTGGACATTCGTTCTTATGGTGTCCTTTCATCCTGCATGTGGTACACCAAATGGATTATTGTTTGTCCTTACTTTTTTTATGGTTTAGCTGGAAAATTAATTTCTTTAATTCGTTCTTCAACTATTCAATGGCTGGGTCTGTCTGTTGATATTGGTTTTAGTCCAGTTGCAGAGATGACTATAGAGCCTCTACCTGTGTCTGAAAATTTTATTGTCGCAATGGGTATTTCAAGTGTGGTAGCAGTGAATTGATGAACAAATGCATGTGTTATGAGATATTTCAAGTTACCTTTTAGTTGCTTGAATCTCTGATCAGTATCCCATATAGATTCTCCTGGTTTCTGTCTGATTTCTATCATCTCGTTCATGTACTGATCTTCTGAACTTGGATTTTGGAACTCATTTATCGATAATTTCTTGATGTCTGCAATCGTTCTGGTTGTCCCTGGTGGATTGTTGGTATCAAAACTCATATTCCAATCTAGTGTGTGATCCCTTAGGGTAATATCTAGCTTTTCAAGTTTAGTATCTTCATCTGTGATATGTTTTTCTTCCCAAATATTCTCACACATAAATAAATGTTTTTCTAGGTCCTCTAACGCTTATCCTTTGAATCCTAGTAACCTGATGGTGGGATTGTGTCCTGCCATCTTGAATGTTGAACTACTACCTCTGCATGGTGTAGATACTTGACTAGTGCCTCTTGAACTTGCTCCTCCTATTGTTTTTCCTTGTGTAGATGTACTTCCTTCTATGTTTCTTCCCCCAAAATGTGGTTGTCTAAATGGTGGTATTCTCTTTGGTGTATTGGTCGCATGTGGGTTTATGGGTTCCACACTAACATTAATATGGATAGGATTGCTACCTTATCTTCCGTCTCTTGGACCTCTTGTATTCCTTTCATATGTTTCATATTTCCTCAATCTTCTCCACAAACCAAAAATCCTCTACCTCTTCTTCATCACTATCCATTCCTTCCCTCACAACTATGACTCTCTTCTTGGTATTCACCTTGTAATGGTAGGGTACTCCACTATGCGTCTTTCTAGATTTCACCATCATCCGACTGATATAGTCATCAGCCATCATGATTGGGTCCAAGGGTTCTCCTTCTTTCCCTTATCCATTCCTCCTTCCATTTATCCTCTTTTTGTCAGTGCTTCCTCCCTTCCCCCATGCACGTAGGGAAATTTAGCTATCTGACTCCATTGTCATTACCCGTTTTTTATATAGCAAGATCTTAATAGAATTATACAACGATATAATATATATTCCTTGAGGTCCACATAGAAACTCTTGCTTCACTGCATTGTATGACTTCACTGTATCGACTACAAACTTTGTTATAAATCCTACTACAATATTGTCAAGCCAAAATTCTACGGTGCGAGTGAATTTTTTGTTCACCAGCTGTAACTGCTCAATCTGCAATGTGGTCCACTCGAACTATCAGATCCACTTCATTGCATGGTTATCCTTCAATATTATTGTCCACTCCTTCAATAAGTGTGGAAAATCATAGAAAAAGACTTCACGCAAATTAGTAAACATGTATTTATCAAGATATTTGTGGGGTGTTACTCTAAGGTTTTTGTTATCTTTATGTGTAACCTCCATATCCTTTGTCTTCATCTAGCTTTCGATATCTGGTTTTGTGGGATTCCATGGTATCAACATCCCTTTCTAGTGGCTCATTCTTTTCTCCTTCTCATCGTCTGTTTTAGTATTCTCTTGACCCATCTTTCACATATGTTACATATATTTTAACAGATCCCATCTACTCAATCCTCTATTGTTCCAACCAACAACAATGGAACCATTTGTTGGTTACTATTTATTTATCTAATTTTATATCCTTATCTTGAGTGACCAAGGGTTCATGTCTACTTGGGGTTCCAACAAAGCCTCTAAAACTATCGTCCCTAGTGGTAAACCAGAAGGAAACACAACGCACAAAGTGCACTATGCAGTCTCACCTGAGATAGTATTAATGGGTGCCTACAATACTCATGTGTTTTCAACCCATGATTAAGTCGGGATCTTGGAAATGTGCATGGAGGGTTCTACTTAAATTATTAATGCAATAAACTATCATTCACAATTATGCATGAACTATAATCAACTCATTCATTTAGTAAATAAAAAACTATTGAAGGCAATAAAGAAACACATGCATTGAATCACATAACATAGGTTTTATCATGGTTCAACCCCCCCTTAGGATATGTCCATAAATATCTATCTCTTAGTGCTTTTATTATATTAGTTTCAAAACTAGAATGCCACTTGATTTACAACTCATCTCAGTCGGGTTAAGATCTATTATGATGCGAACTAGATTTCACCAGGCATTGGATTACTGAGAGGGGGGGGTGAATCAGTAATAGCATAATTATAAATTTTTTTCTTCAGATGTTATATCAATGTAGAATTCTTATCCAATAATGAGAAGTAAGAAATAAACAATCACACACATACATAGTACACCAGTGCTTTACGTGGAAACCCAAATCAGGAGAAAACCACAGAATGTGTTTTCTTATATGTCTTAAAGAATTACATTTATTGGAAGCACCAACTTCCTTTGTTTTCCATCTGCAACTGGAAGGAGGCTCCAATCCCCTAGTTTCTCAGGCTACAACCTGAGTGAAGATCCAACTCCCCAATTCTCTGGCTACAACCATAAGGAGGCTACAACCCCGTATGTTCTTCGGCTACAACCACCTGTCCTTGCCGCATCCTTCCACCCTAAAGTATAAGTAGAATTATGGAACCAATGTCACACTATCACTGCGAGATATAAATTTTTAAACCTATACCAATAAATATGAATCATGCATCAACCTCTACCTCAACCTGTAATCAACCTGTACCATAAACAAATGCATCAACCATGCATCAACCTATACCAAACAACATGTAATCAACCTTACCATAAAAAATTGCATCCAACCATGTACCAAGTATGAAAAAATCATGTGTCAACTACTCATCAACTATGACTAATCAATATGTACCAACATCATCAACTATACACCTCATTTATGTGCCAACTCATCAACTACTTGTCTCAACCATGTACTCAACATGTACCTCAACTAAAATCCCTAATCAATTTTATCATCCAAATATGATTTGTAGCTCTGTAATAGACCTAGTGTATATGATCACATTCCTGCAAAATTTCCTTAACTTTAACAACAACAAACTAGCATTTTCATCAAACTTTTCTTTAGTCTCACATGCCTAGTTTTGGATTAGTAAACAACCATAACTTGAAATAACCATAACTTTGAACCTGTAATGTATACAGATCTTAAACTGATACACAATTTTCTTCAGTGTGTTTTATGAAATTCCTCCAGGTGTCACTACTTGGAACCTCTCAGAAAAGGAGTTATATCAACAATGGCATACCTTGTTGAATTCTGGCTTATTCTAGAGAAAGACCTTGTAGAGTGTGCCCCGCACAAAATATTCATTGAATTATTTTGAAACTATTACAAAGCATAATAAATAATTTACCCTAACAAAAAAATTTGGTCTCACTGAATTTGGATTTGTTATGAAGACGTTATGATGTTTTTACCTAAAACACATGTTTTTGATTAGTTTTAGGACTAGCCACAAACCCTATTTTCCACCGAGTGTAACTCCCAAAATAAAATGACCCACAAGATTATTTTTTTACCACAGATGACTGGGTATGTTTTGTCAATGTCATAGAAATTTCACGGTCTGAATCATTATAGAAAAAATGTTATAGTGAAAATAGTGAGATGACCTGTAAATAACATACCTTATAAAGCACCATCAAAAGAATGTATACTTCCTTACATTTCGGTCTGCTTTTCTTCACCTTCCCTCATAAATTTGGCTTAGATATCCTTGGTTACCTCAGAAACATATAT